>JAQZBX010083452.1:0-13388 GCA_029593785.1 Cabassous unicinctus
TCCAACTCTGTCACTCTCAGGAACACAGATGCCAATGAAGAGCCCACTAATTAGGCATCATTCTCTGGGGCTATCCCCACTTGTATAGGACCTGGGTGTCACCAGAGCCCTTAGGGGTCCCTCAGTGTGGGGTGATATCCACTTAGGTGTTCTATGAGATCCTACTGAGGTATGCATAAGTATTACCTCTGGGATGACCCTGGCAGTCTTTTTGAAATACAATGCTGCTTCTGCATGTTTCATCTCTGCTCCTTCTCTGGTGACCTTTTAGAGGCTGTGGAGTGGGACTAGGGGAAGAGAAGTACATGCCATGCTCTGTCAACTTCTAGAACCTGAATTAGAAAACTCAAGGAGAGGGATTCCTTTTGTCACTTTTTTATGACTGAAAAATGTGCCAACCTGTAAATACAAAAAAAGCATACTATTTCTAGTCACTCTTAGAAATACAGGCATGGAGTGAGGAGGTGAGTGCTCTGTTAAGGTGGCATCTGTTAACATCTGTCAAGGTGGGTCTGTGGTTACATTCTTGTCTATTGTTTGTTTGTTTTTTCATTTAGAGCAGGGATTCTTAGCCAGGGGTCCAGGGACCCCCAAGGGGTCCATGGAAAGATTTCAAGGGGTCCATGAGCTTGAACTGAAAATTCAAAACCACATTACTCTTGTGGGGACGTGTTGGTACAGTTGTGATATATTTATTAAATAATACACAGTATAGTGTGGACTTAGTAAGGGGTCCGTTGTTTTCACCTGACTGGCAGAGGGATCCATGGGGAAAAAAAGACTAAGAACTCCCGCTTTAGAGGCTATTTGGTTTCAGCATGTCTGAGATAGGTATGGATGAATGTTTGGGGCCCTGTTTAGTCCTAAATCCCCAGGAATTTTCAGTTAAGGTACATTTCCAATAAAGTATTCTAACCAGTGCTTCCTTGGCTATGAGGTTTTCTGGGAGCTCTGAGTTAGGGGGATGCATCTAGTGGAGATGAGCTCAGGGTAGGAGAGGGAAGGACAAATTAGTTCAAGGGTAGAAGGACAGCCGAAACCAGCAACTCTAAAAGAGTATGAAGATTTTAAATGTATCTGGTCAGTGTTGCAATGCTCATTGTTTGAAGGCTGTCTGAGCAGAGCGGGGCTGCCAGGAGCTAAATGAAGAAATTAGGATAGCTGTCATTTTGGTTGGACTAGACCAGACCCTGGGTGTAGCAGGAATTTTGGGTGTGAGTCAGATCTGGCTAAAAAGGTTCATCCGGTAGATCTGACGAATGAGAACCTGAAGTCTGAAGCTCACTCATATTTTGAAAGTTGAATCCATCCCTAAAATGTTGGGGTGTTTGGCAGATTAATTCCTGCCCTTCCTTGCTGTGCTGCAAGCTACTTCCAGGCCTGACTTTCATTGCTCAGGGTCTTACAGACTTAGCACATTTTCATTACCTGTCTCAGGGCAGGACCAATGTTGGGAATTCCCACAAAGACTCCTGAGAAACCAGGTCAGTTATGGTTTTAATATGCGAACGGCATAAAGGTGGCCCAAGACTGTTGGACCGAAACTAGTCACTTTAGGGTCTGCCCTAGAGTGAACCCAAATCCTCAGTCTTTGAATCCCTTCAAACCGTGTCTCCAAGGCTTTCCACAAGTGCCATCTCTAGGCAAGAGCAGGTTTAGCCTCAAACTGTATGCGTTTCTTTGAATCCCTCTAGCGTGGAACTGCTTTTCTCTGGTAGAAGGGCACTTGTGTGGTACAGCATTGCTCAACACAGAACATTCTCCTCAATGTCTGACTCGGAAGGTGGGGCTAGGTTTGGAGGGCTGAGGTTGGAGGTTTCTCAAAAATGTCTGTTCCACAAAGCAGCTACTTTTCTCACTTGAACGACATTGAGCCTATTGCTTTCCTTTTCCTCAAATAACTATCAGTGTTTTGTAACTTATGAGCAAACAAACTCAAACCTAAAGTCATTTTTTAACTTAATTTTATATTTGGGACAGGATTAGAAACTGTGCTCTGGCTGTTATTCTCAGCCATGCCATTCCATAGTCAGCCATAACTTGTAGCAAGGGGACCATACCCAGACCTTCCAAAACTTCTCAGTGGTATTTAGTTAGAAGGGGATTAAGGATAAGAGAGAAAAAAAAAAGGTCAATTTCTCTTTGTAGGTAAATCTCAATGTCTCCTCTCAGAATCTCAATTACTTCTTCCTTATTTTCTTTTCCATATGTGTCATTGCCTTAAGACTTGTTGGAAACACTAACCTACTATATTCTCATCAGCAGCAATAGATTATAGTGCCATTTGCTAACATTTTATTGCAGAATCCTGGGCTGCCTAGTTAGCTCATGGTAAATTCAGGTTTTAGTTATAGTGCTACTAGAAAGCAGTTGAGATAAGGTATGTTTATCACTTTTCTGTTGTTATATGGAAAAGATAATTTTGAGAGTTATTTTTCTTTTTTAAAAAAATAAACAAATACATAGAGATATTGATCCATTTCCTGAGCAATCCTGAATAAAGTTAGATGTATAGCCAGAGTTAGTTTCCAGTTAGAAGGACCCAAATAGAAACAATGCTGTCAGGCTCTTATCTTGTTTAGAATACTTAACTGTGTTCAGTTTCCCTTTCTGATATTATTTTCTAATTATTCACATGGATGGAATGTGCCTCTCCAAGCAGTACCTTGAGGGGAAAGACTCATGTTCTAGGTTTCATCAGACTCTTCTGTAGCACCTCCCACGGTCTGGTGCATAGTGAGGTGGTCAAGAAATGCTTGCTGAACTGATTGGCACTTAATAAGATATTGAAGTTATGATGTCCAGACTTACTTTTTAAAATTTATCTTTGAATATATACACAGTGCAAAATATAAAAGCTACCACAGACTATAAAGGCAAAACTAAGTCTATTCCTATCTCTGTCTCCTAGTCACCCAGTTTTCCTCTTGAAAGGCAACTAATGTTATTAGTTTCCTGTGTAATACAAAAATTATTACATTCATTTGCAAAGACATACACAGAAATATATATATATATATATATATATATATATATATATATAGCAAATCAAATGTGGCAAAGCGTACACACTGTACCTCATTTAATTTTTTCACCTAACAATATATCCTAGAGAATTTTCCATCAGTACATAGGAAGCAAATCAGCATCTGTGAAAGAGTACACCAAAGGCTGCACCCTGAGCTCACTCAGGATGGATGGCCTGCTAGGATGGCACTTTCCAACAACCACCACAGAGACACTGGACATCTGCCCCTCCTGAAAAAAGCAGAACAGGTCCACATCCAGTCCAGTTCCCCAAAATTCAGAAGGAAAATCTGAAAGGACAAAATACTTTTATGAGACGCCTATAAAGTTTATGAAAGCAAGAAGAAAGTTCCACCATCACACAGACCCATGAACCATGTCAGGAAGACAGTTGATGGGAAACTTCTACCTATTCATGAAGGGACACGAAAGGCCCTTAGTTATGAAAGTACAAGAATGAGAGTTAGAGCATTATCAACAGCAATCTGGGGAAAGGGAAAGAGCATGGGCCTGGGCCAGTCAAACCTGGGGTCTAACACTCACTACACACCTGGACAAGTCATTTCACCTGCGTGAGGTTCAGAGTCCACATGCACAAAACAGGATAATAACTCCACATCTCCAAGCTGTTTTGAAGATTACATATAATGCATTTAAAGGAAGCAGTACTCAGAAAATACACACACACAAAAATCATGACTTCTATTGTTATCCTAGTGTTCAGAATGGTCATATCATTTTCTACTTTTATCATTGCTCCGTCTTAGAAATATCAGGTGTGAAAGTTCTTGACTTGCTAGACTTCCAAGACCTGCCCTCCTTCAAGATTTGGAACCCTGTCTTTCTGCAGTAACATCTGTTTTTGCAGTTAGTGCTAGACTCTTTCTGGCACATTTTAGTTTTTTGTGAAACTACAAAGATGTTTTAATCAGAAACAGGATCCCTAAGCAAGAAGTATCTCCTCCATAGGAAATGAAGTGCAACATTTCCATCATTTTGCCACGAGGAAGGCGACATGTGGAAAACGCTTTTACCCACTCTTTGTCTAATCCATTTTTATCCTTTTCATAGTCACATGTAATGGGGCTGTAAATGGCTAAATAAAGTTAAAGATGTTTTGAATTACTAAGTGCTAGTTGCATTATTTTCATGAATGGTGTTACCCATATTCATATAATTTATGAATCAAGGTGTCATTTGGGGGAAAACATCAGTGTCAGATTTTGCATTTAAACACCTGCATTAGTGACCAGCTGTGCAAAATCCCATAAAGACAAACAGCTCCATGGTAGGCACACAGATGAGAGTGTTCATGGATCATTTTTATCAGTAGCCATGACGCTGTAATCATGAAGCCGCTTTCTGGAGTCACCTCTTTCATAGCTTACCTAAATTTTCCTAACCTCATTTCCACAAACAGCCACATCTAAATGATCCTTGTTAAGCAGCAGAGTCTCTTGAGCCTTTGGAATTTCCTTTCCTTTTAATTTTACCTCTAGATGAAATTATTGTTATTGCTATCATCAGGATTACTGTTTATTTTTAGAGCAATTTAAAACAAATAAAAGTTAAATAATATAAGGCACCATGGCATATAGCAAGTCTGATATCTATAGTGCAAATTCTATATCTATATTTCTGTACTACTGGAACCTTCCAAATTTAGTGAATATTTATTGTTTTATCACTTGTCTATGTGTTAGTAGTGGTGATGGATATGGTAATGGTAGTGTGTGTGTGTGTGTGTGTGTGTGTGTGTGTGTATGTGTCTATAAGCAGTGGAAGAAGAAAAGGATTGGAAGAGAAGGAAATGGGAAAAACCTAAGACCATAAAAGAGGTGAAAATGGTTAGTTTGATGAAAGTTGTTGAATGAAGCATAATTTAATGAAACAGTTAAACTATCAAATGGACTATATCTTTAAGTGCACATTTTATCTCATTCATTTATTCCACCATTGTTTACCCAGCACTTTAATAAGTGTGCACACATTGAGCCTGCAGGATACAGGGCCCTTGCTCTCAAGGAAAAGGCTAAGGGTAGAGAAGCTTTGAAGCTACAGTTAAATCAAGGATCATAAATGGAATAAAGGGTTTACTAGAACTATTTTCAAATAGTTTCAAACAAAGGGGAAAGCTCTAACTTAGCTGGCAGAAAGGGTCTATGACAGAAAAATGTAGCATTTGCACTGATTCTTGGAGGATGAAATAAATGATATCCAAGGGTGGATGAGAGGAACTGGGCATTTTGGGAAGAGGAAACAGCGTAGGCTGAAGGAACTCCGTAGATATGAGACCACATGAAACTTGAGAAAATTACAAATGGTTTGCATCTGGATTGCAGAAGTAAGGTAAGAGGTGATTGATGATAAAAATAGATAAGGAAAGGGCCTGCTGAAACAAGCAAAAAGAGAACAATCTATACATAAAAATAAATGTAGTAAAAAAAATAATTGTTTGACTGGTGTGGTCTGACCATCAGCATGAGAAGAGCTTTAATGGTGAGAAGGAACCAGAATAACATCTGGAAAAGAAATCACAGACCTGGATGCAGAGAGGGATTAATGAACAAAAGCAGCCAGGTGTGGAAATGGTGGGGATGACGGCAAGCTGGAGAGCCCACGGCCCACATTTAAAGAGGTAGTGCTAGTTGTATCAAGCCAATTGTTGCTTTACTTGAATACAGACACAGGATTGTCTGATCTCTTGACTTACAAAGAAAACAAGGAATCCACATTTTTATGTACATTCTTCCAATGCAGTAAATGTTCTAGTGGATGCAAAAATATTTTTTAAGAAACAAAACAACACAAAAATTTTTCATGCCAAAAAGAGAACTATGAGGGTCCAGGTCTGGGCCATGATTTTCTATTTAGTGTCCTCTGGTCTCATCCATAGCTGAGCAGCCACGAGAGTCTTGCTGGACATTGCACTGAGAGACTAAGAGTTTTAGTAAACCAGGATCATATGAAAAGTGACTTGCTGCAGAAAATAAAGAAGATTAAATTCATGAAACACTGCAGCTAAGAATTCAAACATCAGTGCAGCGAAATGTATTTTGGGTTTAATAGGATGCCAGGAACTCAGGCCAGAAATATCTGGAAAAGAAATCATATGATTAACCAAATTAAGATTCTATTCCCAGGAAGACTAACTGATTACCTCACACCATTTTTTTAATTATAAACTATATAACTCTTCAAAATGGTGAGTCAGTTGCACTGTTTGAAGCCGAAGAAGCAACATGCTATTTCATTAATTTTCATCTTCTTTCAAGCGGCTATTTTTCTTTCAAATGTTTGGGTTTGCGGGAGAAGGCTGAAGCATTCCAGGGTCCATAGCATTTATCCTCTTTGACTGTCCTTGTGCAGGCAAAACTGGCTAGGGGTACCTTCTCGATTGAAGCTTTCAAGTACTTAGAAGCCTGATCCTGAAAACGCTGGTCTTAGTCAAGTTTTTCTAGAGCATAATAATGTAATGGATCATTTTGCTTTTTAAATGAAACTCAAGTGTTTAAAATTCAGGGTAGCAGGCAGGCCCTGGCAGACGACTGTCACCATTCTCCAGAGGTAATAGAAAAGTTGATAAAAAGCGTTGTTAATGTTGTATAAATGCAAAAAAGATTTATAGAAGACAGTACATTAGTATGTCAAATGGTGCAGTGGATACCTCAGAGCAGTAAAAATATAGGTGAGGTTTTCTTTTATTGTGATTTTTCTTTGTGCCTTTTTATTTTGTGTTTTCAGGAATTCATACGATGACTAGTCATTATTACTTGTATTATGAAAAAGAAGATAGATGAAAGAGAAGAAACGGTTTGTAAAAATAAATACTGGCTTAATGTATGAAAATGGAAGAAAGGTCATTTGGTGATGACCCCTCTCAGGGGTTAAAGAGAAAAGAGAAAAAGGCAAAAGGGTTGCGCTTTATCCTTGAAGGAAATAATGTAGCTAAAAATGTGTGAATGTCTACAATTTTAAATGTTCTTTATTTGTAACCTTTGATATTTCCTTCCAGTTCCCCTGTACAGTAAGTAGTTGTAAAACCTTAAAATGAAAAGAACCTGTCTTCCTTCCTTCAGGGGCAATGAAAAGAAGAGACTAGTCCAAGAATCCCAAGAGGAACTTTAGTTAATATGAAACTGAAAATAAAAATAACTCTAGGAAAGGGAAAGAAAACAAAATAGCAATGTGCTTTATAACATAATGATAGATTAGTCTTATATTTGAGCGATAGCAACTGTGAGAATATCAACTGTGAAATATTTCAGGGCACTGGAAAATAATATTCAAGTCAAAGTTATGAAATTGCCTTGATGTTTGACAATACCAGCAGCAATAACAACAACAAAAATGAAAGAATAAGTAACCAAAATTATGTTACCGTCAGCGAATCTGAAAAATTAGGAAGAGAGAAGTAGATAAACCCTTGATCCTTTTGGGCAATATGGATATTTAGTTATTAATACTTAGTGTTCCTTTGAGAAGTCAAATAACTCATTAAGGCTACATAGAGGCTTGCTAAGAAATGTAAAGGATTGGGAATAAAACTTGATTTCTTTAGAAACTGAAAATGATGCTTTCATTACTCCTATCAGCTAAATAGGCCCTTGGTGTGCTTAATACAGAGATAAATAGTGCTAAGTGTGTTACCACTTTAGTGTTTCTATTGCAATTAATAATCACCCTCCAGGGAGAAAACAAGATATCATGCAAAAGCCCCAGGCACCTAACTTGAACATTAAATTGAGTCAGAGCTTCTCAACTGCCTACACTACACTTTGAGAAGTATAACATTTGAGACATTAGGATAACATCAAAAGTAGTTTGATACTCCAGGGCATGGTACTCCAGCCACCTGGAAGAATTAAGGGAACAATTTAAACAGTGGGAGAATCTGGCTTATTAAGAAAAATACTAGCTAGAATAACAAATATAATGTGTGCATCAGTCAGCAAGTCCTTTATTCTCTCTTGGCCATGCACATAAAGCACGCCTATAAATTCTTTTTATCCTGATTTTTGCAACCTCTCCTGATATAGCATCATTTGTCCATGTAATTAATATATTCTTGACACTCTCTTCTAACTCACTAATGGTTTTATATATATATTTTTTTAAAGGAGCTTTAGATTACATAAATGTTACATAGAAAATATAGGGGATTCCCATATACCCCACCCTCTCCTTCTCCCACACTTCCCCCATTAGCATCTTTCATTAGTGTGGTACATTTGTTACAATTGATAAACACATATTAAAGCACTGCTACTAACCATGCTCTATATTTTATATTATGATTTACACTTTGTACGGCACAATTTTATAGGCTTTTTCAAAATATTTAATAGCCTGTATCCATCATTGCAATGTCATGCAGAAGCCACCAATTTGTGATATTTTAAAACATAAGATGGACTGAATTATCAAATAAGTCAGATGTTTTTAATCCATTTTAAAAATAGAAATAGGGATTGATGTTCACTTCATACCATACACAAAAATAAATCCAAATATTTTAAAAATAAAAGCATTTAAGTCAATATGGTACCAGAAATTTATTGTTTGATGCACTCCCTCCGATCCAAACACAGAGGAATAAAATATTGAAAGAAAAATCCAAAATGGCGTAATTAGGATTTAAAATAATAATAAAACTTTTCTTGAATCAGAAAAATAAAAATAGCTCAAAACACTGAGTAAAGTCTGAAGCCATTAATCTAGGTTCAGAGAAATGGGATCCCAGTTTGGCCACTGCTTAAAGCTACAGGCAGGAAAAAAGTTTCCTACCTCCACTCCTTCCAATGAAAAGAAGCTTTTTTAAAAAAAGTGACAACAAAAAAATCTACTCCCAATCATTTCCTAAGGCCACTGCTTCTTTAGAGGAGCAGACTTAGGAAGGCAGATGAACACACATACGCTGTGGGGTCAAGTATTATATTAAGCCACATACAGGATAGTCACCAGATTTTCAATATCTTACAATATCACTGGGGGGCAGAAGCTTTGAAATTTTTAAGACCAAAATCTGGGCCGGGAGGGTAGGTGGAAGCAGTTTTTAAATTACAAGACAGAGATAGGAACTAGAAAACAGAGAATGTCTGAAAACATTTCAAAGAATCAATATCATACAGATTTGGTTGCCAAACCACAATACAAATAAATTAGACAGGAGACTAAAAATATATTTAAACACACATACACACACACAAATGCACATACATACACATTAAAACCTCAAAATATGCTCCCAAAAAGCTCATGGAGTAAAGAGGAAACTACACAGAAATTATGAAACATTTAGAAGCAGATTACAATGAAAATACTACAGAAAAAAACTTATGTGATCTAGTCACTGGTGTCCAAAGGTGGAAATATATAACCTCAAATGCATATATTTTAAAAGGAAAGCACTTTAAAAATAAATGAGTTAAGTACTTAACTCACAAACCTAAGAAAAGTAAAAGAAGTTAAATCTGTAGAAAGTAGAAGTGAAAAAGTAATAAAGTTAAGAACAGTAAATAGTAAAATAGGAAAAAAAAAAGAAAGAAAGGAAAGGATCATTAAAATCAAAACCTGATTTGTTAAAAAAATAAAATAAAATAAAATAGAAAAGTATCTAGAAAGGCTAACCAACAAAATAAAAAGACATAAACATCATTAAGAATGAAAAAAAAAAGCATACCTACCACTATAAAGCCCATTTTAAAACAAAACCAAATGTGTAAACCAATCTAACATAAAGATAGGTGTTAAAATCCTAGATAATATATTATCTATATGAGTAAAGTTGTATATGAAATAATACATTATGACCTAATTCTGTTTATTCCCAAATACAAGAGGGGCTCAATAATAGAAAAGTTGTTACCATATCATACTAATGAAGAGATAAAAGGGAAAAGCATATTTCATAACATTGATGAAAAGGGATAAAAAAAGCATTTCATAAAATTCAACACTTATTATTTTTAAAAAACATATTTAGAAAACAACCATAGATGGTAATTTTTCTATTGGATTATAGGTCTTAACTAATGCCATATAACACAAGAAAATAGATTGAAAATAAAGAAACAAAATTATATGTATTGACTACCTATCTGATTGAATGGAAAGAAACTTTGAAAGAATCTACAATAAATTATTTGAACTAGTAGGGTATTTCACAAAGTATGCAGGATTTAAGGTCAACAACAAAATTATTAAGGTTCCTATATGCCAATAATAACCTATTAGAAAATGTAATAGAAAAAGAAACCAACCATTACAGAAAAGAACATCAAAATTACAATGTAATCAGGAATAAACCTAAGAAAAAATGGAGATATTTTTGGAGGAAATAATATATTACTGGAATATAAAAGCAAATTTGCATAAATAAAGATAAATTCATGGATGGAAAATCTTAATATTGCCATGATGCCAGTTCTCCCCTTGATTTTTTATTTTACACACATACGTATTGTTTGAATTTTTATGAGGACCCATGTGAAGCCTTAATTTTTTTTAAGCAAACTTGGCAAGTAAGTCTATATTAGCCAGATTTCATCCAAAATGTCTTATATTGGGGGCGGACGTGGCTCAAATGGTTGGGCGTCCGTCTGCCATATGGAGGGACCTGGGTTCGATCCCCAGGACCTCCCGGTAAAATAAAAATATATATATATA
Source organism: Cabassous unicinctus (assembly GCA_029593785.1). Lineage (NCBI taxonomy): Eukaryota > Metazoa > Chordata > Mammalia > Cingulata > Chlamyphoridae > Cabassous > Cabassous unicinctus. Next base: position 10,696 of record JAQZBX010083452.1, read on the forward strand.
AGCACATGGGCTGCCAGGCTCTGTGTGCCGGTGAGCCGCCAGGCCCCAGGACCCATGCAGCAAGATGATGATGTAAAAGGAGAGAGACAAGACAAGATGCTCCGAACGCTCCAAAAACCAGGAGCCGAGGTGGCGCAAATGGCTAGAACAACTCTCTCCTACATTGGAGGTCTTCAGGATTGAATCCTGGTGAAGACTGGAGGAGGAGGATGAGAAGAGATGAAACAGACACAGAGAATTGCCCACCAAATGGACACAAAACAGCAAGTAGGGAAGGGGGTTTTAAAATGGATCAAGTGAAATAAATAAATCTTAAAAAAAAAAAAGTCTTATATTTACCTCCTAACTTATTTGCTTCTACTGGTTCTGAATTGTGACTACTAACGCACAACTCTTATTCTGTTATACATGCTAACTAACTTTGGGGAATTTAGTTCTGATCCATGGTAAAGGGCTTTGGCTACTCCTGAACTCTGTTCGTACCATTAAGCCTAGGTTATTCCTCCAGAGTTTCTCCTGAAACAAGCCCTGAAACACTGCTGCTTCATTCTGTTTCACAACCAGAACATAACTGTATCCACTGAATGACTCCTTAGTTTTATTTCTCTGTTTTACACCCAAAAACTTTAGGAAAAAAATTTTGAAATACATAACCATTTTAATTCTACTAACATGTGTCTCATAATGGGTGTGCCACTATCCACGACGTTGTACCGGGGGAAATGAGATTTTGCAGGCCAAAATGATGACTCACTGGGACACCGTTTCTAGAAGTCTAGTCATTTCTACCTAGGATATTGGTCACTCTCAGGAAGTAATGAATAAGTTACCAAAAGGGATGCTAAAGCTTCAAATGAATTGAAGTCTTGTGAGAGTTTGATGAGTCAAAGCTATGTTTTTAGAAGAAAAATAACCTTGGATAATTTTCAACATGCAAAATCCTGATTCTTTTGGAAATAAAAAGCAAAAGACCAAACTGTGTTTTAAAATTTTATTGGAAGAAACCTAGCTAATGATTGCAATTTATTAAGTTATTTTTAAAAAACATTGGACATATAAACCTGTAACTTTATTTTAATTTAAAAAATTAAGCAGATGAAATAATATTTTACTTACAGAGGCACTCTGACTTAGATGGAAACAAAAGAATCAAGTATTAAATATTTTAAATATACATTATAGCACCTTCTTCAAAAGAATTCTTAAAAATAATCTTGTGAATATTACCAGTTTTGTAAGTTCAAGGAAAGTAATAAAATAAGATCCAGTTTCATGATACAAATATCTAAAGAGTTAATATTTTCATTTGTTAATGATAAAAAAGAGACCTAGAAAGAAAGCGGATTTCATAGCCGATTTACATGAATGAAGAAAGAGGGACAGCTGGATTATGCCTAAGTAGAGCTATTAAACAGGTGGTCTCTATTATCTTTGTCCATTCTTCTCCAAACTCAACTAGATGTGCCCTCTCAGGACAGTGCTCCAATTTTGTAGAAAATCTCCCTTGTTGCACTCCCAAATTATTAGAGTTTTTCTGTTTTGGGTTCTTACACCTCAGAAACTTTACTTTCCAATGTCTCATCTGTCTAATAAAAACAAACTGATGCTATCTGGCAAAACTATCAGTATTAGTCAGTCAAAGGGGTGCTGATGCAAAGTACCAGAAATCTGTTGGTTTTTATAAAGGGTATTTATTTGGGGTAAAAGCTTAAAGTCACAAGGCCCTAAAGAGTCCAACTCAAGGTTACTTCATTACCAAACTGCTACCAAGTGTTGAAGCAAGATGGCTGTCGATATCTGCAAGGGTTCAGCCTTCCTATTCCGTCTTAAGGTTCTGTGGGTTCAGCTTCTTCTGATCTCAGCTGTAGGCTGGCATAGGGCTCATCTCTCTTCTCAGGCTCATTTTTTTTCTGGACTGAGCCACTATGGGCTCTGGTCTCTTCACAAGGTCAGCTGTAAACTATTAGGCAAACGGCTCATTTCCTTCCAGGGGCCTCTGGATCCTCTTCAGTGTTTAAGGAGCTCTCTCTCTTTTCTCAGATATCTGCTTCCGTGTTCTTGATTGAGCGTCCATTTATATAGTCCACCAAGGGGGTGGGGATTCAAACTGATAATGACATGGTCAAATCAAAGCCCTAATTAACATAATTTAATCAAAGACATCTCAACTGAATCTCATACAATCAAAGGATATCATGCCCAGAAAAACAGACCAGTTTACAAATATAATCTCTCTTTTTGAAATTCATAAATAATCTCAAACTGCCCACTATTTTTAAAAAATAAGGGAGTGATTAAGACATTTGTAAATTAACAAAAATGGAGTGCCCACATGTGGTGGAGGCCACCGTTTGTTTTCATTCCAGGTGAAACCAGTCCCACCTCTGTTGTCACACATCCCTTGTGCCACTGGGGCCAAAAGCTGTGGGACTTCATCACCACTACACGCACCCTACAAGAAATGTTAAAGGGAGTTCTGCAGGTTGAAAGGAAAGGACACCAGACAATTGACTGAAACCACAGGAAGAAATAAAGATCTCCATTAAGAGTATCATTAGGTACTCTTCTAGGTGCTGGGGATATACTGGTAGGAGATGGTGGACACAAAAATCCTTATTTCATAGAGTTTAAAATCTAATAGGGGAGACAACTAAATAAAATGTAAGGTTGGTGGTAGAAAATTCTCCATGGCT
>JAQZBX010083453.1:0-13364 GCA_029593785.1 Cabassous unicinctus
TAGTACATTTGTTACAATTGATGAAACCATATTGAAGTATTGCTGCTAAGCATGGACTACAGTTTACATTAGAGTTTACAATTTGTCCTGCACAATTTTGTAATTTATGACAAAATATACTACAGCCTGTATCCGTCACTGCAATATCATGCAGGACAAATCCAATGTCCCAAAAATGCTCCCATATTACACCTATTTTTCCCTCTATAATTTGTATAGTATGAAGAGTCCTGAAACAAAAAACAGTAAACAAAAAACTAACAAAAAAAAGAGAACAAATGATTATGTAAATGCTATTAAATTATGTGCTGCCATATTTCAAGAAAGTTCAGGTAATATAATTTTGCCTGTATTTTTCCTACAGTTACTTTCTTTTGAGTGCCATATTACACAAAAATAATACTATGGCTTTATTAGATGCCTGGCCATCATTTTTCCTCAGTCATCTCCAGATGACCAACCATAGCAGTTCTATTTTGTTTCACATTAAATATCTTTGCCACATCTGGACAATTTTGTAGCCTCTATAAAGCTGAGCAAACTTCACATATTTGCTTTTTTGTCAAAAATTCTTGTATAAAGACTGAGAACATGGAGTAATTATGAAAGTTGGTCAAGTTGTGCCTGGACTTTTTGAAACTATTTCTGAGTGTTTCTGGTGAAGCCAAAAATATCCTATAATAAGCCAAGGGAAATTTCTGCTTTCACAGATTTGACGTTTTACCTCTACTTGCCAAACTTTCCCTACCAACTTTTGTAACTGTATTGATAACTTGTAGCTGTATTTGGAGACTTCTATTTATTTTTTAGGTACCAGCAGGGGTGAGGGATTGAACCCATGACCTCGTAAGGGGAAGCTGGTGCTCAACCACTGAGTCATATCAGCTTCCCTGAGTTGGATTTATCATTTGATTGCTTGCTGTTTGTCTTTGTTTTCAGGAGGCACTGGAACCGAACTAGAGACCTCCCATGTGGGAAGCAGTCACTCAACTGCTTGAGCCACATCCACTCCTCAGAATTCTATTTTTTGAGCACTCATTTCCAAGACATTCTTTTTTTAAAACAAATCAAGTTTATTCATACATATTAATAAAACATACAATTCATCTAAAATGTACAATCTGTAGTTTTTGGTACAATCACATAGTTTTGCATTCATCACTTCAATCAGCATTAGAGAATTGTCATTATTTCAATAATAATAGTAAGCAAAAAACAGACAATCAAACAAGAAAATTCTTCACCTCTCAATCTCTCTATGCTTCCCCTGCTGTACATAGTTGCTATTTCTGGCTATTCTTGAACATTTATTTATTTATTTATTCAGCAGTTTCATTGAGATATATTCACATATTATATAGTCTATCCAAAGTGCAGAATGAATGTTCTTTATTTCTTCTTAGCCTTTGCCATATTACGCTACTCTCTTCATTGGCAACAATTAATATGCATTTTCTGAATAATGATAAATGGGCAACTTTCCTCTGACTTGCTTGTAGGGGTAGTAATTCACAATCTGAGATTTACCTAACATCATTGTCATCTACCACATTCAAGGATCACTTCAAAGCACTTTTGGTAAGAGTCCTACTATATGCCACAAACACTTTTACTTGCTTTTGTTTCATAATTCATTTTAAAATGAATCCCAGTTTTATTGAATTTAGTAACTACTGGCCAATTTGTTTATTTTTCTTGACAATTATTTTACATTATATGATTTTCCTTCATGCCATACTTTTACTCTGAGCACTTAAAAATAAAATTTTATGGGGGTTGCCTGATTTTATGAATTTACTAAAATGTGAATAAATTATATTTATAATCTGACATAAATTTGAAAATAGTTTGAATAAATAGTGATTATGAAACATTTTGAATATTTCTTTTTTATTAGGTTTAAGAAAAAATCATTTGCTAGTCTTATTGCTAATAAGCACTATTTCATATTTAACTAATTTCCAGCGTACACTCAAAGTATCCTTATCATTCAGGAGTTGGAAGAAAACTGGCCTCTCTAGATGGTGTAATCACTAGTATCCTAGTGCTCCTGAGAGGTATGACCACACGTGTCACCCAAAAAGAATAACAATAGTTACAAAGAATCTAGAAGCATATTTGCAACTATGATTATGGGTAAATATGAATTTCCCAGAGAAGTGACTACTTGAAGTATGAAGTAGAGCAGAGATTTTGTAAAATGTCTATAATTGTGCAAAAGAAATATTCACTTTCAGAAGATAAACATCTTTCCTAATATCTCAGGTATATTTTATACTTTAATTTATGTGTTTCTTTAAAAGGACTAATGAAAAATCACTGACATAGTTGTTATATTTCTCAAGACCTTTATTACACTTAACTGTTTCTGCCGCTTATTATAATTTGATAATTATAGAAAGTTTGAAAATGATTAGTTTTAAAAATAGCACCTTATGATATGAATGCAATCTATTGACTGTATTCCAGTACTGAAAATATAGTGATACAGAAATTACTAAGAAATTGAGGTAGCATAAGCACTATGAATAACATATTACTTGAGGATTATAAATGACAGCTAAGAAATTCAAAGGCAACCATGAGTTACCAAAGAATTTCATGGAAATCAATCCTTATAAGCAAAAATAGCCCTTATAATATGAACAAATAGTTCAAGATGTACAATGAATTTTTTACCATATACAATCTCATATTTATTTTCAAGGTATTAGGAACTACCTACTCTCTATGGAGATTGATAATATACTCTTGTATTTCATATATTTAAAAATTGAGATATAGGTAGCCCACACTTTTTGTTTTTTTACCATATGTAAAATTGTGAAGAAATTGCTGAATACTCCTGAATTAATAAGGAGCAGGGACAAATCATGAACTCTCTCTCTCTCCCCTTGTGACACCAAATGCTTTGCATTTAAATGTCTTGATGCACGCAGAATTAGAATATATATGGTATATTTAGCCCAGAGAAACTGAGAATTAGCATTCTGACTGTGAAAATACAATCTGAAGGGATGGAGGATAAGAATCAGAGTTATTAGGATAAACAAAAGTCTGTGATTTGATAAAGGAAACTTAAAAATCACTTGGAAATCTAGTTTGGTCCAATAACCAACCCTCAGATAAGTGGCATCAAATGAGTATGTCTTTTTTTTAAATATTGAGGGTGAAAGAAAAAATATGCATAATAAAAATTATAAAAAAATAATTGACATAAATATTTTGCAGAAGTGCTAAAAAATTCATATGAATATAATCAGTGAAATAATTCAACTTTATTAAATCATTCTCCATGTAAAATACTAGTCAAATAGTATACTATTTTGTAATTACAAATGGATTATATATAAAATTTATAATAAGAAAAAAGCAAATTCTAATCTTTTCAGTAATTACCACTCCATTATAATTTCTCCACATATAAAATTATATAGTTCTGAAATTATATCCTTCAAGATTTGTAGTTTTAGAATGTAAACTTATTTAAGACTAAAAAAGGATTTTTTTAATGGTTTGGCATGATCACGACAAGCAGAAGTAAAATAGTATTAGTTATAAGAGCTATTTTGAATGAAAGTATCTCTGTAAATCTAGAAAAGCACATAGGCAATATATCTGGACAGAAAATTAGTCCCTCACCAAATGTTGTATTTCATGCATGATGGAAGGAAGGATGCTTTCAGGAGGAGAAATGCCAGGTGGGATGCTTTCTTAGATACTGTGTGAAAGTGAGAAGGTGAACTATAGAAAGGGAATCTGCTAAACACTGCAACATAAAATTGGAACCCATCAGAATTTGTAGATAATTATTATTTTTTCTTTGGTTTTGTTTGGAAAGTGCTGCAAAGGAGGAAAGGAAAGGCTCATATGCTTGTCTTTTAGAACAAATGAAATGAATGTTTAGTGAGGCATAATCTACCTGGTCTCCTTTGGATCAAAAGCTTTCTAAGAAGACTCTCAGACCAGTTCATTAACTCTGTTACAGAAACCAATATTTACTCAGGTGGCCAAAGATAGGAAGATATTAGCAATCATTTTAATCAGCTGGTACATGAGAAAATAGCTGGTGAGTATTTTCTGGAAGAGTTTGAAATGATATTTTACTAAAATACTGTAAATCTAACTGAATAAGCATGGACCATAGTTCATATTGCACACCACACTCTCTCCCACACAGTTCTGCATGTTATATACTCATGTAAAATGGCCTTTATCTGTCGTTGTAATGTCACTCAAGATAATTCCCAAGTCCTTAAAAAGCCCCTGTATTACAACTGCTTTTCCCTTCCCTGCCCTAAAATCATCCAGTGGCCACTGGCTTCACCTTACTGTTGTAATTTTTTCCATTGCTTGAATCACAATATGTCTACAACAGAATACCATTAAGTCCACTCTAGTCCATAGCTCTTCCCCCAATCCTGAGGAGTTTGGGTTGGTGATGTCAACTCCACCTCCAAGTGAGAGGGGACTTATATCCCATGGATACGATGGATGGGATTATCCTGCCTGCAGCTGCAGTCTCTCTCCATTCCCTGGGATGGTCATTGTCCATCGTCATCTCCTCACCAGGTGACTTGGGTGAGTCCATTGAGCTGTAGAGTCGGAATTGCAGCTCCCACAAGATTCCAGGGACAGCTGGCACATAGGCAGGCCAGAGGCTCCAGTCTCTGAAAGTACACCTACAAACTCCAGCATCACATATAGATTTGAATAGAAGGGACTGATGGACCATGTGCAGGGAGGACTTATTTGAGTCCAACTCTGTCACTCTCAGGAGCAAAGATTCTGAAGCAGAGCCCACTGATAAGGCATCAACCTCTGGAGCTACCCCCCCCCATATAGGACCTGGGTGTCTCCAGAGCCCTCAGGAGCCCCTCTGTGTGGGATGATATCCACTTTGGTGTTCTTGTGATCCTACTGAGGTGTGCATAAGCGCTACCTCTGGGATGACCTCCCGACTCTCTTTGAAGTTTCTTAGCCACATGAACTCATTTGTCTTTACCTTTCCCCCCTTTTATTCAAGGTCTTTTTCCAGTCGTATTGGAGGGCTCATCCCTGGGAGTCATGTCCCATGCTGGGGGAAGGTAATGTATTCATGTGCTGAGTTTGGCTTAGAGAGAGGCCACATATGAGCAACAAGGAGGCTTTCAGGTGGCAACCCTTAGGCACCCCATAACAGTAGGCTAAGTTTTAATTACAAGAGCAAAGACTCATAAGGCTAGTCATCAATAACAAGAACCCATCAGTGGACCATCCTCTTTTGCCAGACACTGCCTCTGCACTCAGGGGACTGTTGCTGCTCCCTTGGAGAATGTGGCAGAGCTCTCCAGCCTGGAAATTCGGTATTCCCTCATTTAATGAGTGATTGCTTACCCACTGTGACCATGCCCCACCCCTTGATCATTTGAACAATTTTATGTATATTCAGGTGAAATTCCTCCCATGAAACTCCCATCTTAGACACCCCCACCAATGATCCTCTGCTGCCCCCGTTGTAACTCTTCTGTGATGTAAACCTTCCTTGAAGATGAAGCCCATATAATAGCCAAATGCAATTAATAGGAAAATGAAATAATAATAAGCTTAAAAGTAAGAGATAAAAGACATGGAAACTCAGAAAAAAAAAACTAAAATAAAATAAGTTTAAAGGATTGGGACATTCAAAAAATGTGAAAAAACAAAAAAATAAAAAAATATATTATTATTATTTTTGCCTTTTATCACTGCACTATAGGGTGTCCAGTCTGTACCATGCCACCTTCCCCCTCTCATTTCCCAGTGTCTCCAAATTTTTCTTTTAATTTTCAAAGTTTTATGTCACAGCAAAGTCACACAGAATACTAGAGACACTCACATACCCAACCTCCTTACTCTTTCCTCACCCCATATTAAAACCTTTTATTTTTTTTTGTGCATGGTAGCATTGTTATAATTGTTATACAGATAGTGAAACATAGTTACTAAACATTGTCAATGGTTTACAGCATAGTTTACAATTTAGATAGTACAGTTTAATAATTTTTTATGATATTTACCATGTCCTGTGCCCATTGCTGTAAGGTAATTTGCTTAGTGGCAAAGCCCCAGAATGTGTATATCCATTGCAGGTGATGTGCCACACTAATGAAAGATATTTATGTGGGATGTTATGGGAGGTGTGGGAGGTGGGGAACATGGGAATCCCTGTAATTTTTGCATGACATTTATGTAATCTAAGCATCTTTTAAAATAAAAAAATGAGAACATTATGCACACATTACCAATGGTTGAATTCTAACAATATGAAATGTGGACAAAGGTGTAGAACAATTGGAACTCACAAATATTATTGGTAGGAATGTAAATTTGTATAACCACTTTTTAAACCTGGCAGTAGCTCTCAATGCTAAAAAAAAAATGCATACCTAAGATCAATTTTATGATCAAAGTACTGTCACAAACAATAACATGAATAAATCTCTCAAAAGTCTTGTTTAGTGGAAAATAAATCTGACTTAATAAATGAAGGGTTAATGGCCTTGATTTAATTTTAAATCATTTAATATACTTAGATTACCTGATCTTATGAATATTGAAATTAACAAAGATTTGGAAAAAAAGGATAAAAAAGGAAATATGTGAAATCATTGACTTCAAAGTACTGTATTTTGTCCTTTTCCTCGAAGCTGAATTCCATATACAAAGCATACAAATTGTGGCATTATATTTGTAAGTTTTGTGGATTATTTACATTTTGTTTTATTATATTCTTATCATTTTATTCTTTGACTACAGGGAAATGACAACATATTAGGAGAAATGGACAATCTTACCATTTTCACAGAATTCCTCCTTATGGATATCACAACCACCTGAGAACTGCAAGTCCTCCAAGGTCTCATGTTCCTAATTATGTATCTGGGAACTCTGATTGGGAATTTTGTAATTGTTACTGTAATTATAAATGACCCACAACTGCACTCTCCAATGTACTTCTTTCTAGGCAATTTGTCCCTCATAGACCTTTGCTGCATTTCAGTTACTCTTCCAAAATTGATTGTGAATTCACTGTCAAACTATAAACTAATTTTCCTCCCAGCATGTGTGACTCAGGTTTTCTTGTACATCTTGTTTGGATCTAAAGTTTTTCTTCCTTGTGCTGATGTCTTATGATCGCTTTGTTGCCATTTGCCACCCTCTGCACTATGGGCTCACCGAAACCCCACTTCTGTGCACACAGGCAGCTGGTGGCGCATGGACTTGTGGATTGGTCTATTCTTCTATCCACACAGGTATCATGTTCAGGCTTCCCTTCACAAAGTCCAATGTGATCCATCAATATTTCTATGATGTGCCTTAAATTTTTAAGATTGCATCTTCAGATGTTCAGTTTTATGAGACTATGTCCTTAGTTCTAGTTACTTGTATTTTATTAGTATGTTCTGCTTTTATGTTTTAGGATGCATTCTGTGGAATCCCGTAACAGAGCACTATCCACCTGTACCCCCCAGTTGGCAATTTTGATTTTGTTTGTAGTTTCTGGGTTGACTGCTGTCTTTGGTTCCACTGCAAATGACACACTTCTTAGTAATCTCCTCATGGCCATGTTCTACACCATGGTACCCCCATTCATAAACCCCATTCTCTATAGCCTGAGGAACAGAGAAATTAAAACTACTCTATGCAGAATGTTTCACAGATATTTTGAAATGCCTAGCAATGTTTTATTTCATATATGTTCTTAAATTTGAATCTCTCCCTATTAAATATCCAGAATTTTATTCTCTACATATCCTTTGGTTTTTTATGTATGTGACAGTGAGCTATACATTTGTGTCCTAATTTTTCAAATCCATTCTTTTATGTAATTCCATCATTTATCAGAAAAATATTTTCCACATTTTAAATTTATTTTTAGTGATGCTATGATGATTTTAACTAAAAATAAAGAATGGTACCATTTGTAAAATAAAACCCTGGATAAGAAACAATACAGGTGCTTATGTATGTGAGAAATTCAAGGTACAGGATACTGTTAACCTCGAAGTTAATATTGAGTGTTTTGTGTTAGAGAATTCAATTTAATTTTCTCTCTTTGCATTTACCTTTCTACAACTGTATGCATGAATTAATAAAGTTAATAAGACTGAGAGACAACTGCAGAATTAAAGACCCAATAAGGATATAGCACAGAGATATGCATTATAATTGCCACCATCACTGAAATGTAGATGGTAAGAACATTTCCCTCAACAGAGCATAGCCTTTAGAAGCTTTTTCTTCCTTCTTGTGATCTAGATGAAGAGCTGGTTTACTTAATCTTTCTGCTTGGTGAAGAACAAATAGTTACAAAGTGGTGTGAAATGTAGCAGCAAGTAGAATTGTATTTTGCTTGTAGAATATCAGATATTTCTCGTAGTATATGATGAGCTATCCCCACCAAAAATGAATGAAAAATTATCCTCTCAATAAAAAATGTTTTTGTTGTCTGATCCTCACAATGAGCCAACATTCTGATGGTGAAGTAGTTCATCTTTTTATAACTCAGAATTGAATCCCATAAAGACTGCCTTTTTAATTTAGCATCCTTATCTAGAAAAGTTTCAGCCTCAAGGAACTTATGTTCACTTAACTTTACCCTTCCTCCTGCTATCAATAAAAAGGACACCCTAAGCTCATTATGATTTTATATTTATAATTCATTATAAGAGCAAGTAATGTATGAATAACATAAGCCTATTTTCATTAAAATATCATCTTGGCCTTGACCAAGAGGGTGGAATGAGACACTGTCCCCAGACAGCAGCTTTGAACAACTAGCATGGACTGAAAGAAACACTTTTCTCAAAGCTCCAGAAAACAGTTAAAGGACTCAAGTAACAGGATGAAAACTGGAAAAAGCAAAAGACATAAAAAAGTGGTGGTATCCCACGGCACCCTGGCTTTCCCCTCCCAAAATCCAACAGCAACTTGGTATGGAGCTGGACTACACTGTGTGAATTCTTGGTCTAGTTTCTGGAGGGAGGACAGTAATTGGAACCATGCATGTCTGGACTAAACTGTTTGGTGGTGGCCTAAGGGACTTTCCATCCCAGAAATTCTCCTATGTGTACATGGAAACTCAGGGAGCTATTCTTCAGAAAAGTGTGGGAGATTTGCCCTGAAAGCAATTGTAAAGAAAGTTCTTCAGAATGAAAAAAAGACATGAGAAAATCAGGGATGTTACTTGAAGAAATAAGGATTTCCAGCAAGTTTAACCACATGGATCAATTTCATGAATGCCAGTACTGTTGTGTTTTGTTGTGTAACTTCACTTTTTACTTTCTGTATGATTGAAAGGGAAAATCCACAAGATATAATGATTAAAGCAGTGTTTTTGGACTCATAATATATAATATGTAATTGTGAAAAGAACTATATACAGGTTGGGGACAGAGGGATATGGGAGTATAGTTTATGTGTACCACTGAGGTTAATCTGGTAGCTAAGCAAAAAAGATTTTTATAGACTTAGGATGCTACATTTAAGCCCCATCTTAACTACATAGAATATAATAGAGAATATGCAAACTTACAGAGAAAGATATTAGAATACAGCTAGCAAAGTGGAGGAGTTTAGGGGTGTGGAGAATTAATGCATAGTGGTTCTGGAATTTCTATTTTGGTAGATGGGAAAGTTTTGGTAATGGAAGGTGGTGACAGTAAAAACACAGTAAGTATTTGATAACTCACTGTGCTTGGGAGTGGTTACTATGGGAAAGTTTATGTTGTGTGTGTGTTTGTGTGTGTTTGTGTTTATATATAAATTTTTTTTAAAACTGGCAAATAAAGAGAAAATGACAATTAACTGCAATATATGACCATGGATAAGATATAATAAGGGAGAAGACAGGGCTAAAAAGGACATTCAGGAAGACATGAAAAAATTTGGATACAGATCGTAAGCTTTATATCAATGACAAATGAATTGAAATAGTTAACTATTCATATTTTGATTATATAAATGAATACCCTGATTCTCAGGAAAAGTCCATGACAGTATAAATTTCAAAGAGTATGATGTATACAACCTAAACACATGTGTGCAGAAATTGGATTGGTAGATGGATAGACAGACAGAGGATAAATGGAGAGATAGAGAAATTTATAGATTAATGGATACATAAAATGATATGGCAAATGTGGCATGATAAAATTAGGTAAATGTTAAAATTAGTGGATGTGTGTATCTGTAGGGATGGTATGTTCTTGGAGTTCTTTGCATGGGTTTGGTATTATTTTTCGTAACTATCCTGTAAGTTTGAAAGTATTTCAAAATAAAAAAGTTAAAAAATTAATAATCCTGGTAAAAGTCTGAAATGTGTCCATATTCTTTCAATCCCTGAAATATATCCTTTTATTTCCAATATTTCAATAATTGGTGACCATTAAATTTCCATTAAAAATTAATTTGGAAACCTGAGGAGGAGTTCTGGGAAGATGGCATTGGAGTAGGCAGGCTGGGTTCAACTCTTTCACAAAAACAACAGAGAAAAGGCCAAAAGCTCCTCAAGGGACCTTCATTGGGAGTCAACAGAGAAGTAGAGTTCTGTGAAACTTGCAAGAGGGAGAGGGACAGATAGATGAGGAACCCAAAACAAACAAAGAAAAATTCCCACACTACTGGGAAGGGTTCCCATCACCCAACTTCAAGATAAAAAGTCTGGATAAAATACCTGGCTCATTGCAGCCAACTGGAAGGGGAACAGACTTTTTCCTTCTGATCAGCTGTTACAAAGGAAAAGAAAGTGAGAGTCAGAGGGCTTTTCTTCAATGAATTTATTCAGCAGAACTGTCTATGAATCTTGGCTCTGAAATCAGAAGTTGAAAGAAGTACCTCTGTGGAAAGATTTGCTGATGAGCAAAATCTGCTAGCCCACCTTGAAACTGCAAGGAGAAAAATTTCTTTTTGGTCTCTCTTTAGCTCCAGCACTGGGAAAAATCTGTACCCCATTCGTGAGTCCCTGGTTCAATTCTGATAAATTAAGCTGGGCAATTTTCAAAACTTAGAATAAGTTGAACCAAAAATCAAAGAATTGTGAAAAACACGCAAGGCAAGAGAGAGAAATTGACCATCAGAGTAAATTCATAAACACATTCAGATGCCTAGACATCAGCAAAAAATTTCAAGCCATACTAGGAAACAGGAAGAGATGGCCCAGCCAAAAGAAGAAGCCAAATATCCTGATTAGATTTGACAACTAATCAATGACAATAACTTAAATCTCCTAAATCTATTCAAATAATTGAAGGAAAATATGACTAAAGAGTTAACAGATATTAAGAAGACACTGGGATAGGGGATTGTGGGTATATGGCCAATAGGTTAGGCAGATAAGGATCAACTCTCAATAAAACAGTGGAGAAAGAGCTAGAGGTTGCCTTGGGGACCTGCTTTGGGGTACAGCAATCCAGGACACAGCTTAAAAACTTTCCAGAGTGTGGGGGACAGAGTAATGAAGAAGCGAAAAAATAATAATAATCATGAGTTATTAAACCTCACAGCAACCAGGAAAGACTCCCCTCCTCCACTCTCAAGATATCTAGCAAGGGTAAAACTCCAGGTGAATTGTATCTAACTGAGTGGAGAGCAGATGTCTTCCTTCCCACCAGCTCCTTTGGATATATATAGAATGGGAAAGTGATCCAAGTCATCTAGGAAAGTGCTGGACAAATAGGGAAGCCAGGCAAATATTGTGAGTTCCTTGCCCTGATGGCTGGGCTCCACACACACACCCTGCCCTCAGGGGAGATAGCCTAGGTGGAGCTGCTGTCTCCCTCCTCCAAAGCAAGTGTGATGGCAGATTCCTTTCAAGGAAGAGGGGTTTGGGAGGGTGGAAAGTGTTTTCTTTTCAGTGAGTTTAGCTAACTGAGAACCCTTGAATATTGGAAGGGACCCTGACATGACAGGGAAAGGGTCAGGGGATCTCCTCATGGAGGCTGTTATGTCCAGCTGCCTAGCTAATGGAGGAAGTAGATCAGAGAAGAGGCAGGGACAGACAGGCACCTAATCAGCAGGACTCTAGCAAACTGCAAGGAATCTAACTGGCCCAAAGGAAATGGGGTGGATAGCCTTCTGAAAGGTTAACTAACCTAAGGAGACAGGTTAGCTCAGTAGAAGAATTCCTTTTTAGCATATGTGAGGTCCCTAGTTTGATTCCTGCCACTTCCTTGAGAAGTGATCCACCAGGTTATCAGATATCCAACTGAAACTTTATGACAGGGAACATATAGACATTGTCTTTGTATTGGCATTTCTTGTATTTCTTTTTTTTAAAGGTTCTTTTCTTTTTCTCTGTTTGCTCGTTTGTTTTTTTCCTTTTTTGCCCATTTTCTCTACCTATGCTATTTCTTTACTCTCTTTCATTTTATATCTTCTGTTTTCTGTTGTTCTTTAATCTACATCTTTTTGTTTGGTCTACAATTTTCCTTGTTTTTAGTTTTCTCTCTGTCTCCTTTTTTCTCTGTTTTCTTTCATTTTTCACTTTTTTATCTCTTTTTTCTTTTCTCCTCTTTTCACCATTCCAGCTTTTTAATTCATTCTATATATTTTTCTCCATTCTGTCCCTTGTTTCTTTGATTCTATTCCACTTTTTAAATCTTCTTCCTCTGTATTTCTTACTCAAGTTAATTTTTCAATTTCCTAGGTCTTGTATGGTTCCTCTCCTACTTTCTACAATTATCATTACTACTATTTTTTTCTATTCCTATCTATTTCCTTTTCTCAGATCCTAATCTTTTTTTTCCCAAAAGGAACATAGACAACTGCAAGGAAATAAAATAAGAAGTAAAAAGTGTCAAAGTGAAACTTTACCATGCACAAAAAACAACAACAAAATAAAATCATAGAAAAAAGAGAGAAAATAATCAATGGAATAAACCCATGAAGATAAACAGATGCCTATATACCAACCAAAAATTACAAGCCATACTAAGAAACAGGAAGACATGGCCCAGTCCAACAAACAAATTGAAAACAAGGAGGAGATGCAGAAAATGGAACAACTAATCAGAGATGTCCAAATAAATATCATGAATCACAAAGAAGTGAAGGAAGAGATTAAGTATATTAAGAAGACACCTGGGGTTTGGGGGCAGATGTGGCTCAAATGTTTGGGCATCTGTCTCCCATATGGAGGGACCTGGGTTCGATCCCTGGGACCTCCCAGTGGAAAAAAAAAAAAAGACACTGAAAGAAGATACTGAATGAATTGTAAACATAGATAAAAAGATAGGAGATATGATGCTGATGAATGGCACAACCCAAGAAATAAAAAAATGCACTGGCAGCACATAACAACCGATTTGAACAGGCAAAGGAAAGAATCAGTGATGTGGAAAACA
>JAQZBX010083454.1:0-13396 GCA_029593785.1 Cabassous unicinctus
AAAAAAAAAAAAAAAGTCTTAAAAATGAAGAATGAAGTTGGAGGACTCTCAGTTCCTGACTTTAAAGCATATTACTTAGCTACAGTGGTAAAACATCATGGTACTGGCATAAAGGCAGACAAATTGACCAAAGGAACTTACAAATTGATCCTCACATCTACAGTCAAGCAATTTTTATAAGGCTGTTAAGCCCACCCAGTTGGACCAGAACAGTCTATTCAACATATGTGGTGGGAGAACTGTATAGCGATATCCAAAAGAAAGAAAGAAGACCCTATCTCACAGCTTATTCAAAAATTAACTCAAAAGGGATCGAGAACTTAAATATATAAAAACAACCACCATAAAACTCCTAGAAGAAAATGTATGAAACTCTTCAAGGTCATATGGTAGGCAGTAGTTTCTTAAACCTTATGAACAAAGCAGGAGAAACAAAAGAAAAAATAAATTAATGGGACCTCCTCAAAATTCAAAACTTTTGCACCTCAAAAGAAATGCAAATCAAAACTACAATGAGATATCATTTTACACCTACTAGACTGGCCGCTATTACAAGTCAGACAACTGCAAATGTTGGGGAGAATGTGGAGAGATAGGAATGTTTATTCATTGTTGGTGGGAATGTAGAATGGTAGAGCCACTGTGGAGCATTGTGTGGCAGTTCTTAAGGAAGTTGAATATAGACTTTCCATGGGACCCGACAATACCATTGCTAGGTATATACCCAGAAGAACTGAGAGCAGTGACATGAATAGATATCTGCACAATGATGTTCATAGCAGCATTATTCATAATAGCCAAAAGTTGGAAACAATCTAGGTGTCCTCAACAGATGAATGGATAAGCAAATTGTGGAGTATACACATGATAGAATGCTATGCAGTGGTAAGAAGAAATGAAGTCATGAAACGTATGAAAACATGAATGAACATGGAGGACATTATGTTGAATGAAGCAAGCCAGACACAAAAGGAAAAATAGTGTTTGAAAGCCCTATTATGAACTAAACATATTATGTGAAATGTAAATACATTATGTGAAAAATGAATATGGGTAGAATTGCATGTATAAGACCATTTTTCTTTGAAGCTGAACAAATGTAAGTCAATACTACACAATGTTAATATCAGGCAAAAAAACACACATTATACTAAATAAAGGAGACCAGCCACAGAGTACTATATATTGTATGATTCCATTTATAGAAAATGGAAATATAAATCAGTTTATAAAGATGAAAGGAGATTAGTTGCTACGTAGGTCTGAGGAAAGAATGCTAAGTGGTTTGGAGTCTTTCTTTTTGGAGTAATAAAATTGATCTAACATTTTGAGATGATGAATTTACAACATTGTCATTATACTAAAAGCCATTGATTATATACTTTGGGTAGAACAACTAGAAACAGCAGTTATGTACATTGGGAGAAGCATAGAGAGATTGAGAGGTGAGGAATTTTCTTGTCTATTTTTTTGGTTATTATTATTGAAATTATGAAAATGCTCTAATAATGATTGAAATGATGAAAGCACCATTATGTGATTATAGCAAATAACATTGATTGTACACTTATGATGAATTGTATGCTTTATCAGTATGTATCAATATATTGATTTGTTAAAAAAAAGAAACTGGAAATTATGAATGGCAAATTGGCATAAACAACAAATTTAAAGTCCATCTATCTATCTATAGCTTTATCATCTATCTCTTCATCTATCTCTCTATGATATTATATGAGTATATAATTTAACAATTAAAATATGATGCCCATATTACATAACTAAAGTTCTCACTTCTGTGGTGGATAATACCTCTGTATTTTTCAGATCTCCACAAGTTATTCTGATACACAATCAAAATGGAAGATATTATTTTCAATAGACCTCACAGATAATATAATTTGATTTTTTTTTTAATATGAGAAAGATGAATCAAAAGGATTTTTTTATGTCACTTAGCCACAGAATGTCAGATTTAGTTTCTAAGTGCCTGCAGACGATATTCTTTTTCACTATACTATGCTATTCACGTTCTTAGAATTTATAGATTCGTTACAGAGGGAATTTATTAGATAAGATGTTTCACTGTTTCTGAATACACTTACTTTATCTTTTGAATCCAGTGTTAGTGTCCCTATCATCCTTGTCAGTTATTATTTTATCTGCAATGCAGCAGTAAGGGCAAGAATAAAGAAAAGAAACCTTAGGTTACAAGTCTCTTTTTTTCTTTTTGTTGAGACACAATTCCAGTTATTGTGCTACCTTCAATTTAAATAACAAGGATACATGAATTTATATTGTGACTCATTGTCATGTAAATGTATGAAGAGTTCATAAATTTAAATGTTTTTCAGACATCTGTTTGACCTGTTGTGGAAAGTTTTTCCTATGGGGAGCACATCCACTTCACATTTGATAGCATGACACTTTCTGCATCTTATCGTCATATTTTAGGAAAAGAAACAGCATACCATCATTGTGAGAACAGAATGCCAACAAACTAGTAAAACTATAATCTGGTTTGAAAAATGAGGTGAGGCAGGCATGCCATTCAAAACTCTAGCTTACTGAAATGTAGTTTTAGAAAATAAATTTTCTGAAAAACAACAATGATAAGCCTGCATTCTAACAACCAAAAGAAGTCAGAAAAATTTAGGAATTCTTTTGTGTTTTTTTACTCTTTAACATTTTAATCCAGATTTCTGGAAATATATTTATTATTTGTTTGTGAATTGTAAATCAATATAAATATCATCTGAATGTAAAACTTTCATAATAAATTCTGTAATATTCCTAAGATATTAACTAGCAGATGGCTATTCTGGATATTTTAGTTAACTTTCTAGACTCTCAGTCTTTATTTCAGGTTTTAGAGAAACATATTTTCATGGGTCTAAATGTGACAAATATTAGAAAAAAATTTGGTGGAAGTTCAGAGACATGGAACCATAAATCTCAAGTCATCAAAAACCAAGATGAATATAATGTGAATAATTAAATGCATTTGAAAATTTTAAGGAGTCAAAATCTGAATAGAACTAAAATGTTATCATTATTTTGGTACCCCTAAAATGAGAAATATGTGCCTACACTTTAAAAATATATATATTTAATTTTACATTGTGATATATATGGCAAAAAAGATATAATTCATAAATTTATATCTTTATATGTTTTCATAAAATGTACATCTTAATACAACCAGAAGTAGATTAAGAACTGAATATTACCTGGCACACAGAAGCCTCAAACTCCTTTCCAGTCACAATCCCTTTAAAGGATGACTTCTAATAACCCAGTTGAGTTTTGCTGGCATTTGTACTTTACATTTGAATGCAATCAGGAAGTATGTACCTGGCTTCTTATAGGCATCATTAGACTTTTGAAATTCACCCACATGTGTGTATTAATAGATCATTCATTTCCCACAGTTTTCTTTCTTTTTAATTTGCTAAGCTAAAAAATTTTTAGTGAGAAGAGTTTTGTTCTTTTCTGAAGTGAACAATTTGAAGGAAATTTGAATACAAAATCTCTATTGTCAACAGTCCTTACAATCTGTAAACTTTTCAAAAGAATTCCTTAAAAATCTCAGGAATGAATTGTGCATGTTCAGAAAGTAGTCTTTCATAATACTATTTTAATATTAACTATAGTGTTTCATTTTAAAAATATTTTCTGTTAAAAAAAAAATTTCTCCAGAAAAATAATCAGTCTTCATATTGTGAACACAGTTCAATAATTACCTTTACAACTTAACTAATAGAAAAATTAGTCAACACGTGCTGCCTGTATTTTCTTTAAAGTATCTAAGTCAGTTACAGAAAAGAGTTCACCAAAATGGCTTTGCATCCAAAAATGGAAATTATAACCTTTCTTCCAGAAACAATTAGGTGCTCCATGTGAATGAAATTCCAACAATGGCTTGTTTTACATTGATATGACTGAACTCTGTTTTGATTTTGTTCTAGAAATAAAAGAGCTCAATCCTCCAGTAGTAATTAGCCTTTTATAAGATTGACATTTCTACCAAACGGAGTTAAATAGAAATGATTTTACTGACTGCATGTGCCCAGCTGACACAAACCTCTTGACCACACATACTTACAAATTATGACACAGTGATAATTACAGAAAAAAATGCAACATATTAGCAACTTCACATTTATTAAATAATAAATCAAAAAAAAAAGAATATCTTTTAAATGTTTCTCAACAATGTCATATCTTGAACATCAAATCATTTATCTCTTTTATGCCATTTTCATCAAAATTGTGTGTAAAATTCCATAAGAAAACTCTTGTGTTTATAAACATTGCATTACACCTTGTTAAAGGTAGATGTTACCTTTAGTATTCAGGCATATTATTTGTTCTTGGTTTTACCCTGTGTGATGGGGGGAACTGCCTTGTATTCTAATAATTGTAGCACCTACCTTGGTGACTTTCATATAATAGATAGTCAAAATAAGTTTAATGCATGACTGGGAATATTCATCATTGTTGTCAGACAACATTTTTACTTTCTAGAGTTAAGAAAGCATTTGAGAAGCTGAAGTGGTATATCACTTATTTTACTCTGGACAGTGTCTTTTAAAGAAGTTGTAAGTATACAGAAAAATCATGAAGAAAGAGTTCTCATATATGGCCCCCCACACACATAAACACACACTTCCTTATTATTAACAGTTTTAATTAATGTAGTAACTGTCAGAATTGAAGAAACTAATATTTTAATATTAATTACACTGTTAACTATAGTGCATAGCATCCATT
This sequence comes from Cabassous unicinctus, assembly GCA_029593785.1. NCBI lineage: Eukaryota > Metazoa > Chordata > Mammalia > Cingulata > Chlamyphoridae > Cabassous > Cabassous unicinctus. The sequence continues at coordinate 4,774 of JAQZBX010083454.1, forward strand.
AGGGTTCACTGTGTTGTATAATTCTATGTTGTTGTTTTTTTATTTGTATTCTGGTAACAAATATACAACTTAAAATTTTCCCTTTCAACCACATTCAAATATGCAATTCAGTGGTGTTAATTACATTCACTGTGTTGTGCTATCACCCCCACTATCCATCAACAAAAAACATTTCCATCCCTAGAAACAGAAACTCTGCACCAAACAAACATTAACTCCCCATTCCCTACCCTCACCCCAGCCCCTATCTAGTTTTGACTCTATGAGTTTGTTTATTGTAATTATTTCATACCAGTGAGATCATACAATGTTTGTCCTTTTGTGTCTGGCTTATTTCACTCAATATGATGTCTTCAAGGTTCATCCATGTGGTAGCAGGTATCAGAACTTGATTGCTTTTTATAGGTAAATAATATTCCATTGTGTGCATATCCCATATTTTGTTTACCCATTCATCTGTTAATAGACACTTGGGTTGCTTCCATCTTTTGGCAATTGATTTTGAAAAATTCTACTATGAACCTCCATGTCACTCTAGATATTTAATTCTGCCAAAAATCATCCACGGCACTGCCAGAATGAATTAAAAGAATTGTGGTAGATTATGAAGCACTTAGTTTCACACTATAGTTTTCACAATAGAATAGTGTTGCTAAAAATCTTTAATTACTTCCATTAATATAGGTATAGGATAATTTTTAAATTAAGAAATCTCTGTAATTTTTAGTTCTTTAATAATACTTTGAGAAAAAAATAAAACAAATCAATAGTCTATGCTTCATGGCAAATCCCATACTCACATAGGTGTTAAATAAAATTATAATCTCACTAATGTAAACAGATATTTAGAGTCACTGTATCAAAATTGAAAGAGGTAAAACATTAAATCAATTTGATATCAATCATTATTGAAATACATATTTTTATTGTCTGTATTTTTAGGATGGTATTGTTATTTTCATTTTTGTTTTAGGAACACTATTAACAAATAAATAATTCACTTCTACTATATTTAATCAGCATAGTCTCTTCCATTAGGAACTGAATGAACTAGAATAGAAAGCCGTGATTCAGCTGCCTGTGCTGAGAGAGGAATCCTCCAAGCAGATAAACTTAGAACCAAGTGACTTTAAGTTCAATGGTGGAGATTCCTATGCATTCTGATGTCTCTGCAATCCTTTTTTTACTGGATATGGTGCCTGCCCAGTGTTTCAGTGGAGCAGACCTAGCAGGGCCTACCATACCACCAAATAGAGACAACTTTTTCCAAAAATGGTATCTCTCAATTTAAACTCCCAGTGCAACACTAATTATTATACCTCTCCAAACTCATTTTCCCCACAATTTCCTACATATTTATTCATTTTGTCCTTCCCAATTGTAAAGGAAATAATCTAGCCTCTTTCACCTTTCAGATACCTTCTCCCTTAGATGAATGGACTCCCCTAAGCAGCATGATTTGTGGTATATTTCAAAGAACATAGGGATTTTCCTTTCTTGGAGAGCAAGAGAGACAAAAGTAATAAATGTTTATATAAAATTAATGCTGATATCAGTTATATTTACTCCCCAAAAATCTTTGCACATCCTATCAAAGAGGCAACAAAATACGTATTTTGGGTCAAACTCAATTGTCTACCAGGGCAGGGCATATAACAAAGGATTTCAGTGGATCCTGCATAGAAAATAAGCAATGGAACTCAGTATGGACACCAAGAAAGCACATGCCTAATCCTATTAAGCTTTGACATTGCATTTTAAAAATTGCATTTTGGTCACATGAATCAGGTCTGTGAGTCAGGCTATCAGCATGTGACCTCTGGTGGAATAGTTAATAGCACAGGCTTGGATCAGGCAGTCTTCTACATTGCCATTGTGTAATTTAAATTACTTTTCTGGACCTCCATTTCTTCATCTGAGAAGGGGATTAATATGATAGAATTCATACATATGCTTGTATTTTTTCCAAACGTTTGCAAGAACAATCAGTTGTTTGTCAGAAAAAAACCTGAAACCCTAAGAGAGCATAAAAATATTATTTTTCATGGTTTTCTTATGTTAACATCAGCATAGAATGCAATCCCTTTTAACTTATTAATTAACTAGTACTTTCAAACTAGTTTTGATCAGTAACAATGTCTAAATTCCTAGACTCTCTAAGAAGGACCTTAGACCTGTCTTAAACAAAGTTTCAGAGATTCCTCCTGTTTGTCATAAGGACCAAAAACCTCTTGTCCTGCAGAGACTTCAGTTAGCAAGGGAAAAATCCTCCAAGCAGTTCCCCAGGGGACATGTTTTATTCTTCCTTTTTTATTGCCTCAGGCAATCCTTTTCCTATAAGGGAGTATCTTTACAGAAAGAAAAGGATAAGCAGTCAATTTAAAACTCCATTTGTATTCAAGGAGTTTCATTATTTCAGAGTTTGCTTTCCCCTGGGGCATCCCCATGAAGCTGGACATAGAATTAGAAAAGAAAAAATAATAATCCAACTGTCATTTGGTCATTGCTTGCCATACCTCTCCCTCCAAGCCTTCATTTATATAAGGGAATTGGAAACCTCTAATTTGTTTCTATAGAATGAATTATTTCATACTATGCAGTCTTCAAATCTCCAGGAATGCCATACTTTAATGAACACTAAGATTTTCAAAAATGGCATAGGAACAGCAATTAATCTTGAAACTTCAATTGTCACTTTCTTTGTTGTATGAAAATTTCAGTCCAGAATACATACATTTCATTGCATTCAACATGCTTAATATTTTGTGTTGCTGTGAGGGCTACCTTATGTTGTTTTATTAACTATATTACCTACTAAATTATTTTTTGTGATTTTATTTCTAGTGCTAAGAATAAAAAAAAAAATCAGGTTGCTATCTATGGAGCAGGGCTGCGTTGGTCTGGAGTGAACCCAATAAAAATTCCAGTTATTATGGGATTACGTGACTCTTTTTCAAACAGAACATTTTTGAATATCTATTGGGGAGTGTAATTTGGTCTGAGGAAAAATATCCTCATTTAAAAATAATTTATGCTAACTCTGCCTTAATGAATAACAGTTTGTCCATTGTAACATTAAATCTCAGATGACTTAACACTGGCAAAATATAAAACCTTGGGTAAAAATGCTGAAATAATTTTGCATGCTGCCTCCTCATCCATCTTATTTTGGCTAAGCCACTTGCTTCAACACTGACCTTTAAATTAGTTAATAAGTGGCTTTCCAGCCCTGGGGCATAAACCCCCCCAAAGTTCAAACTCACATCTGTGACCACCGCCTACACACCTCACCAAACCCTCATCTTGTTCCTAAAATTGTGAGCTAATCATGCCTACTACCCTTGGATCCCCACTTGCTTCACTTTTTTTGCACAATTGTTTTAACTTACCAATCCTTTAACTGGACACAGATGTGGAGATGCTTACATGCTTCCACCTACTGGATGAGCGACCTGAGCTGATCATGCTTCCTCTTACCCATTATGGAATTTTTTCTCTCTCTCTGAAACCTGAGAGTAACTATCTTTTTCATGGATTATGGCTTCTGTTTCTTATTGTATTATATCTGACTACTTTCCAGACGCATATGTAAAATACAACTTAACTAATTTATTTATTTTGGGGGGGGGGTTATAATTAGAATTTTATTTAAGGTAAAAGCATACAATTCTGAGGCAATGAAATGTCCAAATCAAGATATCAGCAGAGATGCTTTCTCACCAATTTAGCTACTAGTGATATTGGGGACCTCCCATGTGGCAAAGCAAGTTGGCCACCATTTTCTGTTGAGGTCCCTGCCTTTCCTTACAGAATCTACCATCTGCTGAGCTCAGTTGTGGACAAGCAGGCATAGGACTTTTCTTTTTCAGGGTCTCCTGTGCAGTCTTGGCTGCTCTGCTTTCTTCCCAATTTCCCTTGTGGGCTATCAGGTGTTTGGCTCTTCTCTTTAGGCTTGAACTGTTCTGTGAGCTCATCCTCTATCTTCTTGGGGTATGGTGCTTAAAGTTTGGCTGCTAGTGATTGTCGAGTCTTCTCTCACATGGCAGGATCAAAAATGGCACCTTCCTTTTTCTCTTTGTCTCCATTTACATAAGGCTCAACAAGAGGGTAGTATCCCAAACTGTGTGATGCTTCACTGATGTAGTATAATCAAAAAGGCACCGTGCCTACAGAAAGGGATTAGTTCAAAAACTTAATTTTTTACTTTTTTGGGAGGCATAAAAGAACTTCAAACTGTCAAAAGATGTATGACAATAAATTATACAACCTAGATGAAAAAGGCAAATTCTTAGAAGCACATAAGCTACCAACATTGACTGAAGAAGAAATAGAAGATTGCAACAAACCAATGACTAATAAAGAGATTATATCCATAATCAAAATGTTCTCACCAAAGAATAGTTCAGGACTACATGGCTTCACCAGAGAATTTTAACAAACATTCAAAGATTAAACTTTAATTCTGTTCAAACTCTTCCAAAAAACTGAAGAGGAGGGAAAACTACCTAACTCATTCTATGAGGCCAGCATTACTTTCATAGTAAATCCAGATAAAGATACCACAAGAAAGGAAAACTACAAAACAAAATCCCATTAGTTTAGAAGTAGAAATCCTCAACAAAATACTAGCAAACTGAATCCAGCAGCATATTAAAATAATTATACATGATGATCAAGTGGTAATCATCTTTGATATGCAACTTTAGTTCAACAAGAGTAAATCAGTTAATGTAATCGACCACACTAACAGAATGAAAGAAAATGCACACATGATCATCTCAATCAAGGCAGAAAAGGCATTTGACAAAACACAGAATCCTTTGTTGATAAAAACACTTAGAACACTACGAACAGAAGGAAACTTTCTCCACATTAAAAAGGGAATATATGAAAAGACCATAGCTAACCTCATACTTAACAGTGAAAGATTGAAAGCCTTCCATCTAAGAACAGGAATAAGACAAGGATGGTCACTGTATCCACTGTTATTCAACATTGTACTGAAAGTTCTCACCAGAGCAATGAGGCAAGAAAAAGAAATAAAGACATCCAAATTGGGAAGGAAAAAGTAGAACATTCCCTATTTTCACATATCATCCTATGTACAAGAAAATCCTGAAAAATCTACAACAAATTTCTTAGAACTAATAAATGAATTCAGCAGATTGGCAGGGGACAAGACTAAACACAAAAACCAGTAATGCTTCTATACACAATGAACAATTGGAAGAAGTGGAGAAAAAGATCAACTATAAAAGAATAAATTTAACCAAGTATATAAAGGACTTCTAAACAGAATACTGCAAAACATTGCTAAAGGAACTTTAAAAGGATCAAATAAATGTAAGGATATCACATGTTCATGGGTTGGATATCATCCTGATGTCAATACTACCCAAAACAATTTGTAAATTCAATTCATTCCCAATTAAAATTCAAACAAGTTTCTTTGCAGAAATGGAAAAGCAAATCATAAAATTTATAAGGCTAGGTAATGAGTTCTGAGTAGCTAAAGCCAATTTGAAAGAGAAAACTGAAGTTGGAGGACTCACACTTCCCAATCTTAAAAGTTATAACAAATCCACAGTAATCAAAAGAGCATGGTAATGTCACAATGACAGACATATAAAACAATGGCATAGAACTGAAATCTCAGAACCCAATGCTTACATTTCTGGTCAACCAATTATTGACAAAGTAGGAAAGATCTCTCAATCTGGAAAGAATTGTCTCTTCAGCAAATGGTACTGGGAAAACTGGACTACCATGAGTAAAAAATAGGTAGACCTTTATCTCACACCATATACAAAAATAAACTCAAAATTGCATGATTCCATTTATTTAATATGTGAATATAAATCAATTTATAATGATGAATTTAGATTCATAATGATGAATTTAGATTATAATGATGTGGTGCTGAAGAAGTATAGAGGGATTATGAGGTTATTGCTAAGGGGTACAGGGTTTTTCTTTTTGGAGTAAAAAAATTGTTCTAAAACTTTCTTGATGATGAAGGCACAAGATTGTGGTTATACTACGACCCTTTGATTATACACTTAAGATAGATGGTATGATATGTGAATATGTCTCAATAAAACTGCTTTAAATAAATACATATGTAAGAATAGGAGAAATAGCAGCTAGGGATACATAGAGAGGTTTAAAGGTGATGAATTTTTTGTTTTTTTGTTCATTATTGTTATTATTGAAATAATGGAAATGTGCTAATAATGTTTGAAGTGATGAATACACAACTATGTGATCATGCCAAAGACCACTGACTACACACTTTAAGCGGATTGTATTTTTTACTAGTATGTATCAATAAAATTGATTTTCTTTATAAAACTTAGCTGTAAGCTTTCCATATTTGCATACTCTGGATCTAATTTTTTTAATAATTAATGTCAAGGACAGGATTTCCAAATATTGACCATCATAGTGGTATTGCTTATGGGCATTGACGATTTTGTAATCTATTAGATATTTGATTATTAACAAGATGATCATTCGTTGCATTTTGCTTGGGTACTTCCTACTGGAACATTAATGAGGGACAGTGGGAATGATCTGGTCCTTTGCATGGCACAGTGAACTACTGTGTGCCTGTTTCTCACACCCAATGATAAAGATTCTAGTCACTGAGATGAAGTATTGTTTCCTCTAAGATTAGGAACAGAGTGACCATAAGTGTTCCTCACTTTCAGATTTTGATTTACTGACCCAGGAAAGGAAACCAGGGAACTATATTCATTTGTGTAGGAAAGACTCCAAAATCACAAACTTCACACATTCTCCTATCCCCAAATCTGTAAAATTTCCATTGCTGCTATCCATAAAATCAGCCATCAGATTCCCAATCATTTGCTCAAACCGCTCAAACAATATCCCTCACAGAACTACAATTACTGATATACACAACCTTACCAATCTCTGAAAAAATGACTTCCCATGATTTTCCTTTGAATGCACTCTCTACCATGAATTTTCTGGAAATCGCTCAAGGGGTTTCATCCTCTAATAAAAACTTCTCCTTCTTATTTAATGTTTTTCTGGTTATTCTTAAACTGAATTTTCCATAGCATAAGCCTTGTGTTTGTCTGAATGATCATTCACAGTGATTACAGACATATTGTTTCACTCTTGTGGAGTTCACTCACTTCATTTAAAGGCTAAATTATGAATTAAGGCAATCCTACTTTGAGTACATGTATAGAATTCCTCACATGTGATTTCACTGATTAGCTTATCAGTTAGAGAGGTAGATGAGACATCTCCAATTTCATAATATTAACATTATGGGTTCTCTCACATAGTATATAATCTAACCATATACTTTTCTATATAGATGACATGCATATGGATTCTTGCCAGTATTAATGCCCTTAGGCTATCTGAAGTAGTACAGAGGACTGCAGGAAATTCTGAACTGATTAAAAACATAAGGGACAACCATCAAGATGGTAGCAGAGTAGGGAGCTCCTAGAGTCAGATCATGCTACAGGACAGTTATCAACCAAAGCAATCTAAAGCATCTATTTCGGGGCTCCAGGAGACCAGAAAAGCATCCTGCAACATTCTTGAAAGAACGGAAAGAGGAGATTGCCCACCTGCAGAGAAGAGTCATAAGTAGAGCACTCCAAGCTGTGGAGGCCATTGCCCATCCTCTACTGGCAACACAAGCCACCTCAGGATTTATTCTGTGACTGGAGTTGGAAGTTCCATTTTCCAAAAAAGGGGAGGAAGAGACATATGGCCACCGACTTCAGCTACTGATTAAATTTGGCTGGCTAAAGTATAACCCTAAAAACAGCTTTAGTTTGAAATTGTCCAAGGTGGAAAGAAGTCACTAACTGCAATTTTGATTCCACCTCCAGCATGAGGGGAAGCCTGGATGACTGAAAATCACAGTGTTGGTAGGGACTAGATTCTTTCCACCCAGTTCAGGCTGCGGTCCTAGCCTAGGCTTCAGCCCCACGTCTGGTAGGGAGATAACTGCAGATGCATTTCACTAGTACAGAATGACTGAATAGTCAGAAGTCAACCAGAGCAACTGCAGTCATTTTGGACAACTTAACTAATTTAAAACATGTTGTGATACAAACCCTACTCCCTAAAATTCAGTATGGTTAGAAAAAATCAGATGCACACAAACACACTAAGATCAAGACCTATGAAGCTCCTGGTAATATCCAAGAGGCTGTACATTTTCTGTGCACTGTGTAGAGCCTTTTTGTGTAAAAGGACATTCAAAATGAAAGTTTTGTGACCAATAAATGCAATTCTTTCTTTGAATGCCTAAGTATACATGTAAGTCAGTGTATTGAAGATAGAACAATAGGAATTACCAAGTCTGAACAACAGAAAGAAAATAGCCTAGAAGAAAAAAAAAAAAAAGGAGAAAGAAGAGAATGAGGAAGAGGAAGGGGAAGAGAAGAAGAAAACCAGATAGTAAAAGTATACCAGTTAAAAGAGACATTGACAGAGTGAACTTAAAAACATTAAACAGAGTTCCAGAAAGATGGCATTGGAGTAGAGCAACAGTGCTCACCTCTCTTACAAAAACAGTGGAGGAAGGGAAGTAACTGTTCAAAGGAGCTGCTTTGAGGTCTGCAGACCA
>JAQZBX010083455.1:0-13343 GCA_029593785.1 Cabassous unicinctus
CAACTTTTTTACACTTACCTGAAGTACCATATAGTCTTATCCTAAATATAAATGCATCAGTTATGTTTTTTCCCAATAATCTATCTATTCTACTAATACTAAAGACTATTTTTTAATTTATACCCTTATGTAGCATTTTTTTCCAACCATTTCTTGGAATTTTTTATATATTCACTCTTCCATATGAATCTTAGACATGGATTTTAAGAATTCATATTTTATCTTAATACTTTATGTTCCTGTTAACATATATCAAATTCTCTTTGGAAAAGCCTAGATATAAATTAATTAGTTAATGTAAAATCATTCTCAGTGGAGGCAATCCTGCACCAACCCCTGATTTATTAGAAACAAGTTCCAAATAAAAAATGAAAATTCCCCAAAACTATTTATTTCATCCTTTTATTATGTAAGGAATATGCTTGGTAAAATGGAAAAAAGTACAAAAACAAACCTATGTGCAAAGAAAATTGTGTTGATAGTAAGAATTACTTTAGAATAGGAAGTAATCTTTAAGGAAAAAGAACTCCCGAGGTTAGGGTATTTGTAGCACCTGGAAAAAAAAAATGCAAAAGAAAATGCATACCACCAAAGTCCTTAATACCCTAAAAAAAATTTTTTTTTAAAGATGAGAATAAGTGAATGGCGACTAAGGCAGAAGAGTTGTCCTGAGGTTGATGTGATAGAGATCCTGTGTTTTCCTTCTATAAAGTTATTTTCTATGTACATGTATGCATGTGTATATATGTGTTAGGAGGGTAGGAAGGGGGAAGTAGGAAGGATTCTTGTGAAGTAAGCATTTGTTTTATTTTCTGTGAATAAAATGTAGACTAGAAATTTTGAAACTAGTAACAGTTATTGCCTTGTGAATATTTGTATTTAAGATATCTTTTCTTTCTTTCAGAAAGTAAAAAAATAGTAACCAAGTCTGATCCAAAGCAACATCTTAAAATTATTCAAGATCCTGAATACAGGCGGTTTGGCTGTACTGTAGATATGAACATTGCATTAGCAACTTTCATACCACATGAGTATGTTACGTATTTTTCCTGTGAATAAAGAATAATATTATGTATAAACCTTTTATGGCTAGTATAATTTTTATACTATTTATTAAAACCCTTAACATTAAATAAAATAAAATAACTCAACATAATTCTACTACCTCAAAACACATACATTGTTTTCCCTTTTTCTGTGTGCCAGTCCATGTTCTTAAGCATGTATGTAAAAATGTTTAAACTGGAAAACTTCTTAATCTATAATTAAGATTCTGATGAATATATTTAAAGTTTCTATGGCCCATGTTAGAACATTTTTAAATGTAGAATTTTTGTAAACCCATTAAATAATAAGTTTGTATTGCTCAATATGCTCTAGCAATAGGCCAGCTGCAATTGATGAATGCTGTAATTGGTTCCGTAAGAGAATTGAGGAATTAAATTCAGAGAAGCGTCAGCTTATGAACTATCACCAGGAACAGGTGTTGCCCATTTTTGAACTACTCATTTTCTTTAAGTCTTACTGGCTTTTTTTGTTGTTGTTGAAATAACATAATTTAATGTTTTCTAGGCTGTTAATTGCCTTTTGGGAAATGTGTTTTATGAACGACTGGCTGGCCATGGTCCTAAACTAGGACCTGTCACTAGAAAACATCCTTTAGTTACCAGGTATTCCATTTTCTTTTTTTTTTTTTTTTCATTATATGTTAAAAATTGAAAATTGTATTTAACTTTTCAAATTAACCTAAATGTTTTCTTTAATGTGTGCCTTCAATACATTTCTTAAATACATAGAAGTTTTTACTTGTGAACTAGACTTGATTTTAATTAATTTTATTAGGCGTATCTTTAGTTAGAGAAACTGTGGGCCAGTTTATGATTGCTATTTACATTGTTTCTGGAGGACTCTCTCCCTTCTAATAAATTCAATATTAATCAAATTGAGCAAGCATTTGCCTCCTTTATAAGTAATGGGCAGCATAGATTGGGCAGCTAGAGTGTAGTAAAAGGCTGTATTAGTCAGCCAAAGGGGTGCTAATGTGAAATACCAAAAATGGGTTGGTCTATATAAAGGGTATTTATTTGGGCTAGAAGTCCACAGTTACCAGGCCAGAAAGCGTAAGTTTCTTCTCTCACCAAAGTCCATTGCCACGTGTTGGAGCAAGACAGCTGCCGACGTTTGCCAGGGTTCAGGCTTCTTGGGTTCCTCTCTTCCCAGGGCTGCGTTTCTCTCCAGGCTTAGCTCCTGTTTCCTCCACAAGGTCAGCTGTAGATGATCAGGCAAACAGCTTGCTTCTCTTCTCCTGGGGCCTTCTCTCCAATATCAAAACTGCTTCTCAAAAACTGCTTCAACTCTGTTCTTTGCCTTGCCTTTTATATTCGATTCCCCACCCACCAAGGGGTGGGGCTCAACACCCTAATCATAACTTAATCATGCCCAGATTAACAGATCAGTTTACAAGCATGATCCAATTATATTTTTGGAATTCATAATTACATCAAACCTGCCCAACTGCAACAAAGGCCTTTGAAAGTTTAAATCAATCCCTCAGTGATTTTCTTAATAATTTTATGAAGGTTTTTAAAATTTAGAATATTCTTTAAAATGCTAGCTGAATATGCTATAATGTTTACCCTCCATTACTGAAATCCTACTATATTTACTCAAGAAATCTACAAAAGGTGGTCTATATTGAAGTTTATTTCCTTACTTTTTCTATTCATTTGGAGAAAGTTAATTTTAATATTGTTAATTCAAATTCTCACCAAGGAAGGAGTTATTTAAATGTTAAATTAATTGTATCTCCATAGATATTTTACTTTCCCATTTGAAGAAATGATCCTTTCCACAGAAGAATCTATAATTCATCTCCCAGATAAAGCTTGTTTTCTGATGGCACTTAATGGGTGGGTAATGGGAGATGATCCTCTTCGAAACTTTGCTGAACCAGGTACATCAATTTTGTTAACTTCTTTATGACTAGAGAAAGAAGAGTTCATGCTAAGATCAAAATATAAATGGTTCTATTGATTTTTCCCCCACCAGGCCTATGATTTTCAAACTGTTTTATATGAAAGGTACATAGGAGGCATACAGTTTGAAAGAGAAGAGAAAGGGTTGACAAAAAAGACAGGACTCATCTTTTCCTTTTCTATCCCTTCCCCTCCTACCCTTTTGTTTCCCTCAAACAAAAGATTTATGTATCTATTTTATATATTGCTGTTCTGCATAAGATTTTATTTGGCTAAAAAAGAATTCTCTTCATCTTTTAAGTTTGACTCCACTGTTACAAAACTATATTGCCATAAGAAAATGAGGAGAGGGATATTAAGGTATTTGAATGGCAGTTAAACTAGAAACTAATTGTTTTAGATTCTCTTTCCCATACTCTCAGCACCTTATTTTTCTACAGCTGTATCACTGCCAGGAAGAATTTGGCAGGGGACCCATTGATGTATATATTTTCAACACTTCAGAACTAGGACTCTATTTTAGAGTCTTTTCCTTTCTAAACATTCTAAAGAAAGAAAGCCATTCCACTCTATGTCATGGATTGAATATATAACCTATGGGAAAAATTGAGTAGAAAGATGGGGATGGAGCTTTAAATGTTTTTGATAGAACTATAGCTTTAAAGACCTGTGATACTACTACTACTGTTTTGCCTTAGAATGCAACTTGAAATTTTGAAATCAGTACACACATTTAGAAGAGACTACAAACTGGAATTAACAAAATACATAGGAAATATAAATTAATATTAATTTGTAAGAGCTTTATCCCATGCTGTTTTGATGTAATATTTTCTTTTTATAAAATTTAATTGACATGTATCATTCATACATGAACATACATAAACAATAAGTGTATAGTAAAAGTTGTAAACTTACAAAACAAACACGCATATCATCATACAGGGCTCCCATACTTCATCCAACGTTTTAAAACATTTCTTGCAAACTATGAAAGAACATCATCAAAATATTACTACTAATTATAGTCCATATCTTATATTTAATGTATTTTTCCCCAACCCACCCAATTATTAACACCCTGTATGAGTATTATATATTTTTTTGTAGTTCATGAGAGAACATTCTAATATTTGTTCTGTTAACCGCAGTCCGTCTTCTACTACAGGATTCATTGTGTTATACAGTCCCATGCTTTGTAAAATTCATTCAAAATGTACACTCAGTGGCTCTCACTTTCATCACAGAGTTGTGCTATTGTCACCTCAATTTTAAAATGTTTTTATTACTCCAAAAGGAAAAATCCCATACCCCCTTATACCCCCCATTGTTGTCCCTTAGAAGTGATATAATACATTTTGATGTAATTTTTAACCAATATATGGTTCGTAGTAGAAATAGTTACTGTTATTTTAAAACAGGTGTGTCCTTGAAGTAATTGTTTTCATTTTATTTCTTAAACCATTGAAAGCAAGCTCCTTTCTTAACAGGTTCAGAAGTTTATCTAAGGAGAGAACTTATTTGCTGGGGAGACAGTGTTAAATTACGCTATGGGAATAAACCAGAGGACTGTCCTTATCTCTGGGCACACATGAAAAAATACACTGAAATAACCGCAACTTATTTCCAGGGAGTACGTCTTGATAACTGCCACTCAACACCTCTTCATGTAGCTGAGGTATAGAAAAACAACTCATCTACATTAAGAAAAGAAATTCAATATTCTCTCCTAGCTTTCCTTAAATAGAATATGCAAATACATGTTTCCTTTAGTTGGTTGGACACTACGTAAAGCCTTACGTTGGTTAATTGATTTGGTGAAAGTATTTAATGACTTTTGCATAATTGTAATGGAATCTTTTGAAGCAGTTATTATGGGATACTGGACTATAATATGTTTAACAAGTTAATTTTTTATTTTGTTATTGTCTATGATAATATATATCACAAACATATTGCCTATTAATAATATATAAAATGCTTATTAATACTTATTAATTTATGTTATTCTTATTTTTAGGTTGCTTTCAATATATTGCTAGCCACTTTGAAGTTGAGTAGCATATTATACATTATATTGATTATTTAAGCATTAGGGTATATTGAAGCTAGTTTTTGCCCCATTGATTCAAGTTTTCATTAGTCATTTATAAAATGTAAGAGTAAACATAAATGTTGCCTATATCTACTTCTTTGGGCTTTTTGCAGTAACTTTTAAGCTGGGTCACATTTGTAGCATCATCTTCTACCTAATACAGATTTGTAAATAAATAAGCACTTAAAATTTTCACCCCAGCTTATAAAAGTTTTGATATAGTGACAACTTTGTGTTTTTTGGAAATGTAGCTAATCTGAAAAATATCTATTACTATAATTTAAAGCAGAGTTTATAATGTCTAATTATGTTTCAAGTCCTGAAATGGAAAACTGATTTGATTTGGAAGGATTTAGTGAACATTAGTTAAGCTGATAGAACATTGTTTAGCACCAAAAAATAGCAGGATTTTTTTTGTTTGTTTGTTTGTTTTATCATGCCTTTAACAACAGCAAGAAAATATATACTTGAAAGATTGTTAAGCTATTATGGCAAAACAGAATGTTAAAACTTAATTTGCTTCAATTTAAGTTACAATATCCTTTCAGATTCTACTTGTTAGCTGATAAAGTATTTTATTAACCTTTGTGCAAACATTTATGTTAAAAATTATTTTGGAACTGATCTGAATTCTTTTTATAGATCAGTATTTTCTGATTCTCACCTAGAAAGGGAATGTATAAATAATGACTTAGTCAACTGCCTGGAAATTTACAATCTGATTAGAGGAATTAAAAGCAAACACATGAACAAAAAGAAACAGTGGAAAAGCCTGACAGTATAATTTAAATTTACATTTTTTTCCTAATGTTACAACTTACATTTTTTTTAATGTGACACTAATGTTATTTTTCTTCTTTCTTTTTCCCATGTCACTATATCTCTGCAAAATCTAATCTTCCTTTTTAATTTTTTTTCCTTATTAATTCTCTTGTCTGTTTGTTTACTTACATATGCACAATTCAATTTATTTGGAGATTCTTTTTGGATTTCCACCTTGTCTTGCTACAAGATATTTTCCTATGTCAAATCCACACCCAATCTTGTCTTTATCACCTGTCTTCTTGCTTTTCCCTTTCTGTTACATTTGTGACTGTGCTTTTTGTAGTACATGTTGGATGCTGCTAGGAAATTGCAACCCAATTTATATGTGGTAGCTGAACTGTTCACAGGAAGCGAAGACCTGGACAACATCTTTGTAACTAGACTGGGCATTAGTTCTTTAATAAGAGGTAGGCCTGTTGAAGTATATTTCCTATCTAAAACTTTACCTTTTGTTTAAGTAGATTAAAAGGCCTTTAATAAATGAATATACAATGTTCAACAATTTTTAACACAGTTAATATTCTTTTAAATATTCTATCCCAAATTATCTAATATAATTCAGTTTGGGTTTTTTGTTTGTTTTGTTTTGTTTTTGTTTTGTTTTGAGGTACCAGTGACCAGGGATTGAACCCAGGACCTCGTATGTGGGATGCCAGCGCTCAGCCACTGAGCCACATGGGCTTCCCTGGGTTGATTTTTTTCATTTGTTTTGCTTGTTTGTTTGTTTTAAGGAGGCACCGGGAACCAAACCCGGGACCTCCCATGTGGGAGTGGGTGCTCAACCGCTTGAGCCAAATCCACTCCCCTCAGTCTGTTTTTAATCAGTAAAAATTTCTACTTTGGGATAAGATAGCTCATTTTAAGTTGAAAGAACAATGTGATGAACTGATAATATGTGAACAAAACCATTTTTCATTGTTGAAAATATGCATTTTTTATTTCCATCTCCTACCTGAATATCTGATGTAATCTTTGGTTTTTTTCAATAGGTTTTGTATAGCCAATATCCTAATAAACAATCTAGTAAGGAGCCACCTCTCCTTTTTGTCACTTAAACTGATTGGCAAACAATGTTTAAAGCAGTGAGTTTTTTGTAATGTTTACATGGTCTTTGTTTTGAAAATCAGTCATGATAAGAAATCTAGTCTCTTTTTGAACATTAATAATGGAGATTGTTAAAATATTCTGTTATGATTTGCAGAGGCAATGAGTGCATGTAATAGTCATGAAGAGGGCAGACTGGTTTACCGATATGGAGGAGAACCTGTTGGATCCTTTGTTCAGCCCTGTTTGAGGCCTTTAATGCCAGCTATTGCACATGCCCTATTTATGGATATTACTCATGATAATGAATGTCCTATTGTGGTGAGCATCTAATCTGTTTCTTGTATTTACTTATTTTGCTAAATATTGTGATATTTAGTTCTCCAATGGTTAGTGCCAATACTACCTACATACTTCAAAATAGTGGCGTAGATTTATAAGTGATTGTGATGCATAGTTTTAGAATGCTTTATTATTTGTTTGAAGCAAATTAAGGTACCTGATAGAATGTATTTATATAATTATTCTATTATTCTTTTACTTCATTATATTGGAGGGTAGCACTTTGCATTTGAAGAAAGTAAACTTTTGTTTTTGTTGTTTTGTAGCATAGATCAGCATATGATGCTCTTCCAAGTACCACAGTTGTTTCTATGGCATGTTGTGCTAGTGGAAGTACTAGAGGTTATGATGAATTAGTACCTCATCAGGTTTGTTTACATATTTTTAAAATCCATGTGGCTTACAACTGTGAGCATTTTTATCAAAAGCTCTCATTGTATTTTAAAATGTATGCATGGCTAAATTTTAACTTTGTCCAGATTTCAGTGGTTTCTGAAGAACGGTTTTATACTAAGTGGAATCCTGGAGCGTCTCCATCAAACGCAGGTGAAGTTAATTTCCAAAGTGGAATTATTGCCGCCAGATGTGCTATAAATAAACTTCACCAAGAGCTTGGGGCCAAGGGTTTTATTCAGGCAAGAAACTAAATTTTCTAAGTTTCTTTCTTGAGGTTCAGTTTCAGAGTATGTCTTTCCAGGTTGAGCACTAACCTGTTTTCTATGTTTGTTTCTCAGGTGTATGTAGATCAGGTTGATGAAGACATAGTGGCAGTAACAAGACACTCACCTAGTACTCATCAGTCTGTTGTGGCCGTGTCTAGAACTGCTTTCAGGAATCCCAAGACTTCATTTTACACCAAGGAAGTACCTCAAATGTGCATCCCTGGTAAGGCAATCTGAAATTTGCCATTGTAATTATATTGTTATATTAAATTATACCATAATGTTATATTAAATTGTTATATTATGTATCATGTTATAACAGTGCAAGTATGGAGGTAGTTAAGAAAAAGAATTAATAAATTTTTGGTAACATATTTTTACTGCATCTAACAAAATCTGTATGGAAATACTCTCAAATGTCAACACTTTGTGAGTTGTGGAATATTTTTGTTTATATCTTAGTATGTTCCCTTATTTCCTATTTGTATAAAATGAACATTATTTCCTTTATACGGAAGACAATATATATGTGTGTTTGTATATTTGTATATACATGTACATACACATGCATGTACACATATATAGTATACATATATATTAAGCTAATGGAAAACAAATAGTTTAGTCTAATATTTAAGACTCTTTATAATCCAGACTCATCTAATTTCCTGCTACTGTTATAATCCCTATATTTCAGCCACATAGATATATTCACTGCTCCCAGCTAGTCTTCCTTCCACCTATATATGAATTCTTTACATTTTCAAGGACTAAAGTTCTATCTACTTTGAGACGCCTTCTCTAAGTACTCAGTGATCTCTCTCTCTGAATGTATGGCAAGTGTAGTTTCTCTCTGACACTTATTTGACATTTAATTATAAAATATGCCCTTATTATTGCTTGACTTTTTTTTTAGGTGTATTTATTTCCTTATTAACTGTTATATACTGTATGTTATAGCATACCATGTTCTTGTGCATGTAGCAGTGGCCCAAGTTTATTGGTTGACTGACTGATTGAAGATTCCTAAAATTATCATATTCTATATTGGTTGCTAATTTGCTGAATATGTGAATATACATAACTCCAATTTTTAAAAATATTCCACCTGAATAGCTTTAAGGTTAAATGTTCTTTAGTTTCTTTAACTGATTACAAATTTTTTATTCAGTAAGCATATATATATATATATATATCCTTTGACTCAGCATTTCCACTCCTAGGTATATATCTGAGAAACTCTCATATATTTGCATTAGAAAACATGCACAAGAATATTCATTATTCTACATTATTTATAGTAGAAAAATTTAGAAACAACCTTAATAGAATAAATAAATTTTGGTATAGTCATATAGTAGAATACTACTTGGCAGTTGAAATAAATGAACTAGAGCTTATATAGTAATGTGAATAAATAACAAAATACAGTGTTGCCCAACAGAAAGCAATTGCAGAAGTTGAGCCCATTTTTATAAAATTTTAAAATATGAGCTATAATACTATATCTCTTTTAGGGAGACATATACATGTAGTAAAAATGCACAGATATAATGGACACCAAACTTCAGATAGTGGTTACCTCTAAGGAGGAAGAGGGAATACCCAGAGGCTTCAATTATATTTGTAACTTTTATTTTTTTTACACTGGGCAATGGAACATGGGTTTTTGAAAAATTATTTTCTATATTTTTGTATTCCTTAAATATTCCATTCATTTTTTTTTAATGTAAGACTTTCAAGTGATTTACTTTCTATTTGCTCAAAGTTAGGAAAGTTTTATATTGTTCCCCAGAGCTAAGCCATTATTCCTTGCTAAGATAATTTTTCAAATAAAGCATGGTTAACTTGGTTGTGATTTAAAAAAAACAAACACCAAAACAAGCATTGTGTGAAAAATGCATCTTGGGTAAACTTATCTACTTTCCTACTTTGTGCTATTTTTTTAAAAAGTTAACTGATATTTCATTTTCAACTTTACAGTGATTTAAAAACCCTTTAGGAATTCTGAATTCCAGGTGTTTTGATATGAAATTTCATTAAAATATTGATTTATTCCTAGGCAAAATTGAAGAAGTAGTTCTTGAAGCTAGAACTATTGAGAGAGATACCAAACCTTATAAGAAGGATGAGAATTCAATCAATGGAATGCCGGATATTACAGTAGAAATTAGAGAACATATTCAGGTATTTGGGACATTCATCTTACTACTCTGTTTAACATTTTAAGAACATTAGAATTATTTGTTAAATGGTTTGGTGTTTTTTTTTTTCAAGCTTAATGAAAGTAAAATTGTTAAACAAGCTGGAGTTGCCACAAAAGGACCCAATGAATATATTCAAGAAATAGAATTTGAAAACTTATCTCCAGGAAGTGTTATTATATTTAGGTATGTTAGAGTTCAAACTGTTGACTTTACTTGTATTTAAAATAGTTTGTTTATCCTGGTAATTTTTAATACATTACTCCTAAAAATTAACCATTTTTTATTAACATTTTCAGAGTTAGTCTTGATCCACATGCACAAGTTGCTGTTGGAATTCTTCGAAATCATCTGTCACAGTTCAGCCCTCACTTTAAATCTGGGAGCCTTGCTGTCAACAATTCAGATCCTATACTGAAAATTCCCTTTGCTTCGTAAGTATGCCTTACTATTTTATGGAGATTTGCCATTTTTATAATTGATAAGTTACCACTAGACTGATGTAAGCAGTTTTAAGTGTGCTCTGTATCCCTGGTACACAAAGTGTGGTCTGAAGACCAGTAGCATCAGCATCACCGCATTGCTTTATCATTTGTGTTTGTGCACACATGCATCCTCTCTGGCATGCATGCATTCTCTCTATATATATGTACACATACATACACACATGCATATATATATATATATATATATATGCATCGCTATCTTTCTCATCCTCTTATATATACACACACACACTCTCTCTCTTTTTTTCTGAATTACTTAAGCCCAAGTTGCATACATCATACCCCTTACCACATCATTTTTTTAAAAATATCAACATATTATTCTATAATATGGTTATACCATAATTTATTTAATCAGTCTCCATTTTTGGACATCTGGATTCTTTTAGTTGTTCCTCTTATGGGACATTACATTCATCTTTGCACAAATCCTTAATTATTCCCTTAATAATTATATTCCCTTACTAGGTGAAGTTTAGACTGGGGTTTAACTTCAGCTTCTCTACTGTCAGTATCATCTTGGACAAGTTGTTTAGATTCTCTTCATTCCAGTTTCCCCATCGGTAAAATGGGACTTATAATAGGATTCAATAAGATAATGCATATAAATCACTTAGCACAGTGCCTGGCATAGAGTAGTAAAATTTCCATAAGTGGAATTACTTCATTAGAATGTATATATGTATTTGAGGCTTTTAATGCATTCTACCAAATCCCCTCCTGAAAAGCTATATTAATTAATACTCTCAATTCTGTGTGAGAGTGTCCATTTCTCTATATCCTTACCAATACTGAGTATATATATTATTATTATATAGTGTTTAAGAGCATGGAGTATGGAACCAAACTACCTGGGTTTGAATCCTGACTCTTATTAGTTGTAAGAAATAAGACCTTGGGCAGATTAGTTAATGGATATAATTATAACACCCCCCTATTGTGAGGATTACTTATGTAAAACACTTATAGCAGTGTTTGACACATAATAAGTAAGTATTAGTTATCACTAATCAAATTGGTGAACATAAAATAATTTAAAATAATATCTCATTTTAATTTGCTTTATTTCTTAAGCCAAATTTTTTATGTTCATTGGCCATTTTTATTTATTCATGGAATGTCATATTTTGTATTTAGCTCATTTTTCTATTAATTATTTTGTTTTATAAGAGCTTTTATAGTTAAGGATATTAAATCATTGTGTATCACAAATATTTTTCTAATTTAGCATGTAAATTTTACTTTTCTGATAGACTAGAAGCCATAGTTACTAATTCAATTTACTAATCTACTAATTCAATTTCATAATAATTGCATTCTGAAAAATTCTGCAGTGAGACAGGTTCGTGTTTCTATAAAATGCTTGTAATGCACATACCGCCTCAGACCTACTCATATTATCTTGGGCAAGCCAAGGAATCTGCATTGTAATAAGCTACTCTAGGTAATTCTTATACAAGGAGTCCATTGGCCATGTGTCTAGTCAGGGTTCTCTAGGGAAACAAAACCAACAGGAGATACCTTGTAAATATTATGAGATTTCATAAAATTGTCTCATGCGACTGTGGGGGTGCACAAGTCCAAATTCCATAGGACAGGCTGCAAGCCAGGACTCTGATGAAGGTCCTTGATGAATTCCCCCAAGAGAAGCTGGCTATCTGAAGTAGAGATGGAAATTCTCTTTCCTGATTACTGAAATCATTACTTCTCCTTTTAAGGCCTTCAACTAATTGGATGAGATGTCTCTCATTGCTGAAGGCAATCTCCTCAGTTGATTGTAGATGTAATCAGCCATATATGCAATCAACTTACTAAAGATTTAAGTCCATGAAATGTCGTCACAGTAACAATTAGGCCATGCTTGCTTGACCAAACAACCAAGGCACCATTACCTGGCCAAGATGACACATGAACCTAACCATGACACTATATTGAGAAATATTGTCCGAGAATAGAGTTGATTCTGAGGCTGCTGATTGACTTGACTCAGTCAGGCATGACTCACAAACAAAATCTGCAGGTGAAGGAAGAGTCATACCCATTTGTGAGGACAGAGGCTCTCAGACTCAGGAAACAAGGCACATGCTGACGATGATTACCTAAGTTGAGACAACTAAAAGAGAAAGAAGGAAGTACATTAAAGAGGATATGTGTTCACATAAAATGGCAGTTATGTAAAATGAAATTACTTGAGCAGTTGGAAGTCAAACAAAAAAAGGAAAATAGGTGTTCAGTTGTATGCAGGTGTGCTCAGTTACAAGTCTCACTGCTAACTGAACAAAGGAAAACTCAAGGCCATAATAGTTAGATACATCCCTTGACAACTAACAAGAAGCATCTCTATCTGAGAAAATACTGGTTTCTTGAATAACTAAGCTGAAGGGCAGTGTGACATTGGAAGAGGGGAGAGGAACAAAGGAAAAGGGAGGGAAATACAAAGGCACAGAGTATCACATGATTTCTAAACTAGTTAACTGTGGCTTTTGATTATCCCTTTACTGGTCCTTTGATTTTATATTTGTATTTTCTACCTTTATGGTCCTTTGATAAGTATTAAGAATAGCTAGCATAAAAAGTTCTTGATGTCCCACATAGAAAAATATAAAGGAGGCAGAGAGCGGATGTGGCTCAAGCAGTTGAGTGCTCACCTCCCACATGGGAGGTCCCGGGTTCCGTTCCCAGTGCCTCCT
>JAQZBX010083456.1:0-13384 GCA_029593785.1 Cabassous unicinctus
CCCATATGGTAAACAAGAGCCCTATCGATTGAGCCACATCCACTTCCCTGATTTGTTTTTAAACTAAGTTCAGTCCTATTTCTATCATTTTGTTCTATATTTTCTGGTGAGTTTGAGACTGTGATTTTTTTGCTGTTTCATTTGGTTTATTACTTTTGCTATATATTTTGCTTTTATTTATTGATAGTGATTTGAAAAGTACATTTTTTCCTACCATGTGTATGCTATGTATGTCATAGAATTTAAAATGGCTTTATTTTGCCATTCTTTTTCCCTTCCCATGATTATAAATTTCATTAGGAATTGCAGACTCAGTATATAGAACCACATGTACCACCTTTTTCTTTTTGCCAAATCTTCTTTTTCAAGAATTTTGGCTTTATATTCAATATGTACATTATTTTACTTCTCTCTGAATTTTGCAGTGATTTAAATGTTTACTACCACTTCTTTTTAAATTACTTTCTCATTGTTAAGTTCTTAATCTGAAAGCAAGAAGGGAAGGAGTTGACTCCATGAAAGAAGGGGAACATTTCAGAAAATAGTTCTATGGTAATGGTGCAGCCTGCTTGACTCTTTGTCATCCAATAGGAGAGATGAGAGGTGCTTGAACATTATTTTTACATTTATCCTGCTATTCTGGGCATATACTTTCCTTCTGCTATCCCCAGGATGCTGTGTTCAGTGGAAATACCAGATTTTGGCATATGGATTTAACTTTAGATTTTATTCCTAAAGCAAATTGCTTTTATTATTTTTCGTTTAGACTTTATGTGGGGGATAACTTTCATAATTCGTTGAATGGGTAATTAGGAGAGGTAGCTGCTAATGTGCTACCATATTAACCTGGACGTCTGCATTTCAATCTCTAGTAAAGCCTAAGTTTTCAAAAGTTTATAAAGATGTATATATGTATGTATATATGTATTTGTATACCACCTCATTCAAAAAGTGTTTGAGGCCACTTACAGTAATATATTCAATTCAGTCAGAGAAGACATGAAAGGTAAGGGTATCGGGGCCGAGAGAAAAGAAAAAGATAATGCTTAATAAACCAAATACAAGCTCTAATTGTTAGAGGTAGGTCATAAAATTAAGTTTCCTAGCAGCCACGGCAACTTTGGAAGCATGATCTGCTTCCTCAGTACATGGTAGCCATAATAAAATCAAACCAATTGCCAGGAGCAGCATAGCTTTTCTGTATGTTGAGATTCCGGGCACATTTCCCTCCACTTCTTCTAAAGGGGGTGTTATATGAATGGGTGGACCATATTCTGAATTCCATACAGACATTAAATACAGTCTAAAGTATGACACAGCCGTTGTCAAACCGTGGCTTGACAATTAATCCATGCATATAGTTCTACATTTATAGTCCTTCAATTAGACTATATAACACAAAATCATAATTCAAAAAAGAAAATCAAGTATTTAAGAGGACCTATCTAAATATGTAGGGAGGTGAGAGAACGTAGTGGTGAGCCTGCTTTTGGAATCCTGATTCAAATCCTGGTTCAGCCATTTGCTAGGAGTCTGACCTTAGGCAGTACTCAACTCTGTTTCTTCATCTGTTAGGCTTCAGTTATGAAGGGACTGATGGAGATGTCATTTCATAGAACTGGGGTGGGGGAGGGGATCCCCTCAGTGCCACTTCCCTTTGCGATGTATTTTTTTTTTTTTAACTAGGTCATCCTGGACTGTTGAGAAATCCTTCCCAGTTGACCCTCCCTCTGACCTTCCCCTCCTGCCTGGTAGTAGGTTTTTGGGCAGGCTGGCCCCAAATCCACCAGGAAGGGTATCAGAGAGCCCTGTAGTTTGCGTACAGAGATTCCTATCAGCACGTGAGAGCAGTCAGAAAAAATTGTGCCATCCCAGTCTCCAAAGAGGCTACAGCGGTCTTCGGGGAAGTTCACATCCCATCCCTCAAGAGTTGTCCATGCAAAGTGCTTGTCAAATGATAAATGCTCAATAAACATTAGCTATTTTGTAAGTATTTTTGGCACGTTATATTTGGAGGATATGAAGGCTCCACTAGGGAAGATCAGAAATGCTGTTGTGTTTCCTGGTATGTGGGAGCAGTGGGGCAGGGAAGGCCTAAAAGCCCCCTGAGGTTTCAGTGAGTGAACGTCGCTGTTTGCTTGGGGCAGGACCAATTTATTTCTGTTTTCCCAGCAGAATTATTAACAGTGCCCCGTTTCACTCTCAAAAGTATTCTGGTGTAAATAATAATTTATATGATCACCCAACATGTGGGTCATGTGGAGTCAGTCTTTTCATTATTTCTAGGAGAGGAAGTGAGAAATAAAATAATTTAAATACAAGGAGGATTTAAAAAATTTTTAACAATATCAAAACAAAAAATCGAGGATAAATAAAAATTCACAAAACAAAAGAAAAAAGGAAACATAGTGTGAAAAGTTTCCATTTTATATACTTGTTCAATGAAAAAGACAAAATAGAGAACCTGAAGATTAAAAAGATAATTCTAAAATAGGATAAGGATATAAACAGGAAACCAAACAATAGAAGTAGAGCCAGAAAAATTCACTAAAACAATGCATATTTCTGTATATTACACTCTCACACACATGTTTATATTTGTTATATATTTATATGCACACATTATTTTTCTCCTTAGTAAAATAAATAAAAAAGAGAAAAGAGCAGTGGTGGGAGGATGAAAACAAGGCTTTGGCTGGAAGCCAGTGAATAGCAACAACTCTTAGCAGAATTCTGTGGTTGGAGCTGGACTAGAGTTCCTGGAGGGAGAAAAGGCATGAGGGCATCTTACCCTCTCCCCCAAACCAGAGCAAACCCCTTAAACAAAGACTTCTCATAACAATGTTGGTATACTGCATACTTGTATATATGTCTCTTGAATCTTCAAACACATAAGCATTGTATTTTACTGTTTTCAAATTTTTTTTTTTTTTTTTTTTTTTTAAAACGTGGTCATGTGTGAAAACTTCACTAAAGGACTTAATTAAATAAAAAAAAAACAAATCCCATCCCAAACTCTATTGCTAGAATAAAGCGTTGTTTATAAATATAATGAAATCAACACAGGAAGAGTAGCTCCTCAGTGCAATCATCAAACTAGCCCGAGACAGAATCTATGCTATCACTGTTTAATATAGCATAGGCAGCAAATTTTGCTGAACAAGAACTATGAAGAATGGGAGGAATTTGACCCACTAATTATAATGCCTTGATCAAATCAAAGCAGCTCAGCTAAGGTCACGTACTACTTACTTGTGTTTAAAGGAGAAAGGTCTGCAGTTTTATATTTTCTCTTATTTATTAACATGTAAAAAGCTCCAGGTTTTTTATTAACCCAGGCAGTTGTTGGCATAAGAGATTAGTTTAGCAATTTGATGAGGTGTAGTGCACAGCATGTAAAATTAGAATCCCAGAAACTAAAGCCCCAAATCTAATATTCACCCTGGTTTATAAGGTTCTCTTGAAAATTCTATGCTTCCAATGCATGCCTCTAATTCTCTAACTCCTTGAGGAAATAGTGGTTCCTACCAATTAAGTAAAAAATATTCTGAATTGTCACTGTGCAATACTTGAATTTTATATTTACTGGATCATTGAGCATAGGTACAGAGATCCAATCTATTTGCCCTGAAATTGTAGTACTTGTAAACTATAGCAAAATTCTTGATTTGATTATGAATTCTGCAAAATTAAGATTTTGCTTGGCCCACACAGCTCACTCCCTCACCTTTTCAGGTCTTTGCTCACATGTCACTTTCTTAGGTCTTCCCTGATGATCCTATTTAAAATCTCTCAATCCGGCCCCCATCCCACCCAACACTGCTCATACCCTTTCCCTGCTTCCTGTTTCTCCAGAGCACTTTTTATCATCTAATATTTATTTTAAAAATTTATCTTGTTTATTGTGTGGTTCCCCTTAATGAAATATAGGTCCCAGGAGGGCAGAGATAACCACACTTCTGAATTTTCAGTTTGCCATTACCTTGTATCTTTTTAAATAGTATATATTATTTGATGTTGCAAATATTTGAGTTTTTTTTTAGTTTATCCCATTCTAAGTAATTCTTTTTTTTATTTTAATTTTTTTTTTAATCCCCACCCCCCACCCTGAGGTGGCTCCCTTGTCTGTCTGCTCGGTGTCTGCTCGTCTTCTTTAGGAGGCACCAGGATCCAAACCCAGGACCTCCCATGTGGGAGGCGAGTGCCCAACTGCTTGAGCCACTTCCATTTCCTGCTAGTTGCGGCACCTGCTGGTTGCAGCATCTGCTGGTTGCGGTATCTGCTCATTGCAGTATCTGCTTATTGCAGCATCTGCTAGTTACACCGTCTGCTCGTCTTCTTCAGGAGGTACCAGGAACTGAACCCAGGACCTCCATGTGGGAGGCGGGTGCCCAATTGCTTGAGCCATATCCACTCCCCATTTTTGAGTTTTATGAAATTGGTATCATTCTGTCTTCTAAGACTTGTTTTTTAAACTCAACATTATGGTTTTGAGATTCATCTTTGTTGGTGGATATGTAGTTCACTTATTATTTTTCCATTTTTCTATTTCCTTGTCTGTGGCCATTTTGGTTGTTTCCAGCTTTTGGCAAAGCACGTAGTACTATGTGAACCATCTTGTCTATGTCTGTTGGTGCATATATGCAAGGGTTTCTCCATGGTTATAGCCTACAGTGGAATTTATGGTCACAGGAGAGGCACATTTTTCTGCTTAAAATTTTTAACATCAAATTGTTTTCCAAATTGGTGGTACCAACTTATTATCTGCATCAGTGGATAAGAAAATAACATTGATGCAATCTTTACCAATACTTGATATTTTCAGACTTTTATATTTTGGTCAAGTTAATGAATGTAACATGATATACCACTCTGGTTTTAGGATGTATTTCCCTTATTATTAACCAAATTGAGCATCCTTTCATGTTTAGTGGCCAGGGGTGTTTTTTATTCTGTGAAATACCATTCGTTTCTTTTTGCCTATTCTTCAATTGTGTTGTCTTTTCCTTGATTTTAGAGTTCTTTATAAATGCTGTATATTGGCCCTTTATCAATTATGTGTGTTACAAGTATGTTCTTCCAGTTTGTGGCTTAGCTTTTTCCCCTACCTTCCTCTCTCCTTCTCCCTTCCCACCTTTCTTCCTTGTTATACTTTTCACCAAAATCTCTGTATGTATAGAAGAGGAGAGGGACCTAACCATGTCAGCTCACTTTACCACATTATATAGAAATTTCCAATAGAGCATTTCTTCCTCTTAAATTTTCCCATTCCTAATATTTTTTGGTAGTTTTTCCTAGATAACTTTTGGAAAAAACAAATGGAAAACCCATTTGAAATGTGAGTTATTTCTTTACATTTTTAAATGGTGGAAGTAAAATAATTGTTTTATTTTCCTCTTTAAGCACCATTTGGAGTTAAACAAATTTCTAATATGCCTCCATCACCTTAACTAACTCAGCACAATGCATAATTTATGGGTAAAATGACAGCTGCTATAAGGCTTAGCAAATTCTAATACCTTTAGTTTGTCAGAATTGTTTGCATAAATGGTATTCTGAGAGGCAGAGCTTCTTTTTATTCTTCTCTAACACTTTTAACTCTACCGCAATTTAATATTAAATTGACAAAGATTCCTGTTCTCAGGTTAGATATAGATTCTCTCTCAGCTAGCTATAAGTTCTACAAGGATAGGCATCCTGTTGATTTTGCTCACCAATATATTCCCAGTGCATAGCATCATGCCTGTAACATAGTACGTAGATGCTCAATAAATATTTGCTAATGAATTGTATAAAGGACAGATTTTTAAAAATTGACCAAATTTTTTTTTATTTGTGAAGTTGTAGGTTTACAGAAAAATCATGCATAAAATAGATATACCTTATACTACCCTATTATTAACACCTTGCATTAGTGTGGTATATTTGTTATAATTCATGAAAAAACATTTTTATAATTGTATTATTTAGTCCATCATTTACAATAGGGTTCACTATTTGTTTTGTAAAGTCCTATCTTTTAAAAAAATTTATTCTAATCACATATATATAACCTACAATTTCCCCTTTTAGTTACATTCAACTATATAATTCAGTGCTGTTAATTACATTCACAATGTTGTGCTACCATCACCACCATCCATTATGAAAACTTTTCCTTCAACCCAAATAGAAATTCTGTATGACCATATGTTTTAAGAATCTTAAAATGTTCACAACCTTTTGTCCAATAAGTCTGTTTCTAGGAATGTACTCTAAGAAAGAAATTTGATAAATGCAGATAGTCTTATATAGAAGGATGTTGGTGGGGTCATTGTTTATAATAAAATAAGTCTGGAAACAAATTCAATATGCAAAATTAATGAATTTATTTAAACAATTATAGAACATCCATATGATAGAATGTCGTGAAGTCATTAAAACTCATATTTTCAAAGAATATAAGAAATGCATACAAAAGTGTTAAAGGAATAAAACAGTATAGAACCATATATTTAGTATGATCCTAATTTTGGCATATGGTATGAAGGCATAGAAAGAACTAGAAAGATATATACCAGTATTTTTTAGTAGTCGTCTCTGTGTAGTAGAAATCACCAATAAGCATAGTTACCATATGAGACTACAAGCTCCTTGAAATTAGTATCTGAGTTGTTTCAGCTTTATATTCCATAGTTTAGCTCAGTGCTTTGGAATTGTGGTACTCAACAGTTCATTAATTAGGACAATGCCCTTAAAAATAGCAAGAATTTTTTTAAATTTATTTTTTATAACAATTTTACATGTTACTCAGTTAACACAACTATAATAAATCTGCTTTAGTCAGCAGTTACCTTCCCCTTTATTTTGTTCATTTCTTAATCTTGTGTGATTTGGGACAATGTCCGCTCTACTTCAGGCTGGGAAGGGATGTAGATATTATGGAGCAGAGGAGTGGAACTGTTTTGTTTGCAGTTGAAGATACTCCTTCCTATTGTTGACATTTAATATTGGTGTGGTACCTCTATTAGATTTGATCTAAGAATGTTAAAGTTATTGTTAACTAAGATCCATATTTTGCTTTACATATATTTTTGCCTGAATACTATCCTGTTGTTAGCACACTGGACTAGTGATGTACTTTTGTTTTAGAAAGACCTTCTTATATTTATGTTATTAACCCCAATCCTCACCCACCACAGGGTTCACTGTTACACAATCCCATGTTTTATCCTCTAGCTTTTCTTCCAGTAACATAT
Source organism: Cabassous unicinctus (assembly GCA_029593785.1). Lineage (NCBI taxonomy): Eukaryota > Metazoa > Chordata > Mammalia > Cingulata > Chlamyphoridae > Cabassous > Cabassous unicinctus. Next base: position 7,239 of record JAQZBX010083456.1, read on the forward strand.
ATGACCTAAAACTTCCCCCTTCAACCACTCATACACATACCTCAGCATATCACATTACCATCACCTCTGTCCACCCCAAAACTACTGCAATCAAACTATAAATTCTGCACAGATTAAGCATCAGCTTCCCTTTTTCTACCCTTTTTCTGTCTCCTGGTAACCTATTTTCTAGATTCTACCTCTATGAGTTTTCTTATTATAATTAATTCATATTAGTGAGATCATACAATGTTTGTCCGTCTGTGCATGGCTTATCTCACTCACCTAAGGTCCTTGAAGCCCATCCATGTTGCCACACGCATCAGTGGTTCATTCCTCCTCCTAGCTGAATAATATTCCATCGTATGTATATACCACATTTTGTTTATTTATCTGTTAATGGGCATTTGGGTTGCGTCCATCTTTTAGCAATTGTGAACAGAGCTCTATGAACACTGGTGTGCATATATCTGTTCAGGTCCCTGCCTTCAGTTCTTCTGGGTATAGACGTAGTAGTGGGATTGCCAGCTCAAATGGCAATGCTATGTTTAGCTTCCTGAGGAACTGCCACACTGTCTTCCATAGTGGCTGTACCATTCTATATTCCCACCAGCAGTGAATGAGTGTGCCTGTTTCTCCACATCCTCTCCAACACTTGTAGTTTTATTTTTTTAAGGTAGCCAATCTAGTAAGTGATATGATATCTCATTGTGGTTTTGATTTGCATTTTCCTAATAGCTAGTGATGTTGAGCATGTTTTCATGTGCTTTTTAGCCATTTGAAAAATAGCAAGAATTCTTGATTCCTCGTAGCCCATTACCAATATCAAGTCATTGACCACATATTCTACTTTGACATTGCTTTTCATCTGCTATCCTATATTCTAGCTTGCACACAGGTGGTTAAGATGACACCACCAGTCACATCCATCAAGGGCATTCTGGCTACCGAAAATGGAAGCGGCACGTAACACACTTTCTACTAGCACATTTGAATGCTGCAGACTATCATGTTGAAGTCTGTGTGTGGTATCTATGCTCTCACTGTGAGACATGAATGGAATCATGTAGTATCCAGAGCAGACTGTGTGCATTTTTTTGTTTGATTTGCGTTAGATATATGTTCCTTCACTCGTTTGGAGATTGCCAAGAGAAGGCACTAAGCATGCTGACCCTGGCAATGTCCTCCATAAGTTACCTACGTTGGTTATATTATGGCTAGTATCAACTGATTTGGGTATTTGGAGTCTATGTTTTCACTATGAAATATCCTGCTTTTGCTGTATTACCAACTGCACTAACACTGTGAGACTGCAGCAGTGGTTTCTGTGGGACCTAATCTTCATGCTTTCCTGAAATATTGTTATAGAATCATAATGCTCCTGGCATGAGGGCCCTAGAGGTCACCCTGGCAGAAATGATGAAGATGTCTTTGGGAAAGTAGGAAATGTGTTCCAGTCTTCTCAAAAGAGGGAGTCAGGAAGAGGTGTGATTGTTGTCAAATAGGATCTTCTGTGATGGGCTGAAATTTCAGAGGCCACCTGAGGAGGAGAAACCCTCCTTCAGAGTCTAGAGTGGAGGGCTGGGCATGATGCAGCAGCAGCAGCAAATGGTGAGTTGAGGCAAGGGGCCCACAGACCACACTGGGCAGAAGCTGCACATCCCCTTGGTGAGGGTGGTGGTGGTGAGGCCTCCTGGAAGCTAGAATAAAAATGACAGGTAGAGAAGAGCTCTAACCCAAGCCCCTATTCCCTCTTCCACCCCAAGCTAGAGAAACAAGAGCTACAATTTCACAGCATTTCTTTGAGCATGAATCTGCCTCTGCCTTCCCATTCTTCAATTCTTCCATCCAAGAATGTAGCCAGGTCCTTTATGCTCCCTTGCCTGAGGTGAGCCAGGGTGTGGACCCACGGAAATGCTAAGAGTGGTAAGCCAGGGGGATGGCGAAGCTGTTTCTGAAGCTAGGGCAGGCATGGGAGCCTCGGTCACCAGGCTCCAAGGACACCAATAACCATGAATGGACAGAAATTCATTTACTTACCATCCAGTAGCCTCCTGGATTTCTGTACAGCTCTGGGGAGATAAAGAACTCTGGTAAAGATGAGCTTGCATGTCCCACCAGCCTGGCAGATGGGGGCTGGTAATGAGATTTGTTTAATTTCTCTAAATCAATTATATGTGACATTCTTCCCACACTCCAGTTGGTGGACTAAAATTCATACCCTTTATACTACACCCTCACGGGAAAGTCTGAACTTGTGCACTGATAAAGTTGGGCATACCCCCAAAGACTTTAGGGAAAAATCCACTCATATCAACAAATATTTGACCCCCATAAGGCAAGAAGCTTTTTGTCTTCCAGCACATGACAGCTAAGTGTTACTCTTAGCATTGGTGAAATACCTTCTGTCATTGTCAGCTGTCTCAGTTCTCTGTTGCCCCTAAATGCTGTTCACGGTTACATATTTTGCCAAATATGCATCTCTTCACATAATTAACGCCCCTCTGCAGTGGTTAATGCATGAGGAAAGAGCCAGTCTTAATTCATCCCGTGTCTTCTATAGAAGACAAAAGTTTCTGTGCCAAACTTAGACATGACATGATGGGGGATTTATACACGGCCTTTATAGAGTAATTTACTGGCAAACTTGGGTGTCTATTATTGTAAACTGCTGCATACTGTGTGATTACAAGATTAAGAAAGGAGGAGTGAATTGCCAATCTTGTCAGTCCAACTGTTTTCTTCCTTGATAACATTTGTGTTATTACACTTTGGATGATGAAAGATTATAATTGGCTGTTGACACTGATTGAAGGAAGGAGACGTAGCTTTTTTAAAAAGAGAATTAATTAGGTTGGTGAGGGAGGTAACACAATTCAAATATGAGGTTCTCCCAGCTGCAAAACAGAAGTGAACTGTCAGAGTGTTTTCATCTCTTTCTTCCCCACCTGTTTTTTTCTTTTTGATGGCATCTTTTCCTAGATTTAATACATAAAAAATGGGCCCGCCAAAGAAAGAGTGGTGGGAGGCTGGGGGGTGGGCCTTCAAAAGAAAAAGAAGAAAATGTAGCTTTCAGGATTCACAGCAGAAAAACTGCAAATGTGTGTTTCATTTGCATGTGTTTAAGCAATGGTTTAAGAAGATGTCATAGGCAGACAGATTAAGAGCCAGGCTCAATCTCCCTGTGTCACTCTGAATTGTTCTAAACTGGTAACAAACACCTGAGACCTGGCTTCTTGTGTGACAGCTAAAAGAAAGATACAGGGAAGCTGACACACCCTGGTGGCTGGTTGAGACTCGATGTAGGCCTACTGTAAGATTAATTAACACTTGTTAATTATTTCTAGCATCCCAGTCTGGAAGATAAATTATATAGCCTCACTGGAGAGAGCATGTAATGGGATTAGTCCTGAAGGTCCCAAGGCAGTGTTGGAAAATCTGGGAGTGTGTGGGGGTTGGAATGGAGTGGAGGAAGTCTTGCAAGGGGCACCCAGGGTTCTGGGATCCCCATCTTGACTCCTTCAAATGAAGCTGTAGTGGGGGAAAAGGTGGTATTTTATGGCATTCTTGTTAGCAACCTTAACGTGAGTTACCCTGAGGGGAGCGCTTATGAAATGCCTTTTGATGCTCCCTGAATGGGGCAGAAGGAAGGCTGAAGAAGCAGGAAGTTTGGGAGGGAAGAGGGAAGTTTGGGAGGGAGCATTGGTTAATATTGTATGCCACAATATTATTCTGCTACATCTTAAACTTCCCATTTGACTCTAGTTTCACAATTATAACTTTACTCCCTGAGTCTTAGAAGCTATCTCTTAAACACAATAACAATAATAATAGCAGCTAACTATTACTGAGCATGATGTCCTAGGCATCATGCTTTACACATATGATCTCATTCAGCTTTACAACAACCCTAAAAGGTAGGTCGTATTACTATCCCTATTTTACACAGGCAGAGGTACAGAAAGGTTAAATAACTTATTCCAGGTCACACAGGTAGTAAGTGTTGGAGCAGGATTTAGAACTGCAGCAGACCCTGAATAGTTTTTCATAACCCCAACATGGGGCAGGGTCTTTAGGAGCCCACCTGAGGACCCCGCAGCCCCATGGGATGGTGAGTGCCAGCTGCTGACCCTAACGTGGCCACCTAGAGATCTTTATCTAGAGGCTCGGCTACGGGCCTCAGTCCTGTTCTCGCTGGTGTTGCTGACCCGAATGGCGCTTCATTTTGAGGAGAGAAACAGTCCTGGGAACACACGTCTTCTGAGTGAGTGACTTTGTTAAAGCACCTGCTCTTACGCAGGCCTTACCTGCCTGCTGTTTTGGGTTTTGCTTACTGGGTTAAGAGTGGAGGTTCAAGTCCTGCCTTAACCCAGCTTGGTCTCAGGTAATCCTGGGTGCAGGTCCCAGGCATCTGAGAGCCAGTCACTGAAGTGCTCACACTGGTGGTTGTGGGATCGAGTCCCACTCTGGTTTATCAGTTCAAAGTTTAGGGGATCTTTTTTTAGGGCACCAGAAAAAATTCATAACCATGGGAAATGGCAATAGTGCTAATAACAATGGCAGCAGTCCCTTAAAATGTATTCTTGATAATTGGTCAACGTTTGGATATGAACCTATGAAAAAGAAAAAATGATATTTCTGTGCAAAACTGCTTGACTTCAGTATAATTTAGAATCAGGAAAGAAAAAGCTTGAGTATGATTCTATAAAGAAAAATCCTAATTACAATTAAACCTGAACCTGTATTATAAAAAGAAAAATGGGATACAATCCCATATGTACAATCTTTTATATCAAAATACAACTTTGCAGAAAAAGGTGCAAAACTATCTTTCAAACTAGTGAGTTTTATATTTCTGTGTTTCTTTGTTTTGTGTCTTTCTATTTGTGTGTGTTTAATAGAGTTTCCTACCTTTGGATGGTAATACCAAATTAACAAATGAAAATTCTTAAAAGAGCTCTATTCAAGTTACTTAAAATTAAGCAGTATATATATATAAATTGGTACACCTGGAGTCCCAGAAATTGGGGAAGCCAAGCTTCTGGTGCTCTTTAAAATCCTCCTGTCTTTTCCCTCTGTGTTCTGAATTAGTCATTTCCCAAATCCTACTAAAAAAATTAGTGACTTTTGCAAAGAATTCAATCTTATCATTCAGATTTATGAGCCTCTTTACTCAGACTTTTGCCATTTAATTTACAGGACCTCTGGTGAATGTCATGCAAAAATTGGAATAAATAAAACTCTTTGAAAAAAGAAAAAAAGAAAATTCCTGTCAAGCTAACTGCAGCTAAGTAAGCCCCAATAAACCCTCTAGACACCAGGGTTCAGGGCACCAGTACTTGCGATTACTGTAAACAACCTAAACATTGGAAAAGAAAGCAAAGTGCTTTTCAACACACTGCATTCTAAGAATCTTATAATGGGAATGGAATGTGATCTAAAATAAAGATTTTGAATGCTTATTACATAGGTCCTTATAAATAAAAGTAATTCATTTAAGAAAAAACTTTTCTCTAACATCTGTATGAATTAAATTTGTACATATACCTAAGTACAAAGGATTTAACAAAACTGTAAAGACAAAATACCTTCATGGGTTTCAAAATTCATATGAAATTGTATACATTTTTTTTTTTTAAGAACATTGTAATACCAATATGTACCACTAATCCTTGTTAAATTGTATATTACTATTTCAAAAGTGCATTGATTGAAGTGTTTTAAAGTGCATTAACAGGGAGCGGAGGTGGCTCAAGCAATTAGGTGCCTCCCGCCCACATGGGAGGGCCTGGGTTTGATTCCCAGAGCCTCCTAAAAAGAAGACAAGCAGACAGCGAGCACAAACAACGATGGGGGGAGAAATGAATAAAAATAAATAAATCTTTTTAAAAATGCATTAACTAAGGTGTTTTAAATATTTGGACAAATCTGCTTGTGTAAAACATGTTTTCATAATTTCATTTGTGTAGTTTCACTATATTTAGAAAGAACAAAGAATATTAGTAAAAAAAAAAAAACTTTAAGCCAGGGATAACAACACTAATATTCTCTGTTCTGTTTCCATGTTAATCTAATTGAATCTGAAAAGCCACATTAATAGAATTTGTGGGTGCTGTTAAAGTTTAGTAATTTTGAACTAGACAATTCTATTAAAAAAAAAAAAAAAA
>JAQZBX010083457.1:0-13385 GCA_029593785.1 Cabassous unicinctus
TAATTGTTTTACCTTTAGAGTAGATAAACTTTTTTATTCCATTGCCACTTTGGCAGGTCACTTGTCTCATCAGTCAATTAGACATAATTGTGCTTGTTAAGCAATCATCAGAATAAAATCAATACTAAGCATTATGCTTCCTGCATGATGCAAATGCGAGTGGTATAGAGGTAATCAACACAAAAATTAGGGATTTCTTCACCTTAACTCTAAAGGTTTTTCAGGGCAAGGCAAGTTGCTAAGGAGTCATGCAGTACCAGATTTCCAGTCTCCTTGCCTATATTTATGACTCCCAGTGCTCAATTGTTTGTCATCCACTCATATTTATTGTGCAGTCCCAGGTGCCTGACATTAAAATAAGTGGTTTGAGATTTACAGTTTTGATTTGCTCCTTTGCCCTTAAAATGAAGTTTAATGGCATGAACAAACAGAAGCAAATAGCAAATTGATTATATTGCCAGATCCATATGCTTAGAATAGGAAGTAAACAAAGAATAAAAACAACAAAAAGATATTTACAAACCAGGGATGAGGACTGACTGAACCTTTTAGGTAAATCTGAACTAGCTGGACATAATACATAGGTAGGAGTTTGATACGAGAGAAAATTTGCTCATTTCCAGAGAAACAAGTAAACTGTTTCAAACATGGAGCGATATAATCGGCTTGGCTTAGAAGATCTATTTTAGAAAGAATGGATAATTCATTCACATTTAGGCTCATTGGAAAAAAAAACAAAAACAAAGTAGTCAACCTTACAAAGCTTTTTAAAAATAACTTTATATATAATATGTTCTAAAAATTAGATATCAGATTCAAGAACTATATAAAACAGTACTATTCTCTTCTGTCTCAAGTATCCATTTATAAAGTTGAAACTTGTCTCAGTAGAAAAAAAAAAAAACTTATTTGAGTAGAAAGTTATAAGCTGTGGCAATTTGAGATTATTTATGAAATCCCAAAAAGAGAAAGATTATGTTTGTAAACTAATCTATTCTGGGTGTGATACCCTTTGATTATATTGGATTCAGAAGGGCCCTTGATTAAATTACTGTTAAGATTAGGGTTTTGATTCAACCAAACTGTAAGATATGACTCCGGTTGAGTCCTCGTCCCCTTGTTGGACCTAAATAAAGAGACTCTCACTGGAGAAGATGGACAGGAAGAGAGAGTGCTCTATAGATGCCAGAGGACAGAACTCAGAAATGAGAAGGCTCAAACAGCTAAAGCCCCAGGAAGAGAGAGACCATTGGCCTGATAGTTTGCAGCTGAAGAGAACAGAGCAGCTGAGCACTGAGAAGGCCCAGAAAGAAACGAAGGAAAGGAGAGACCAGGCGGAGATCAGTGACCATCTTGTTTCAACACGTGGCAAGTGACCTTGATGAGAAAACACCTTGAGTTAGACTCTTTATGGCCTTGTAACTGTAAGCTCTTACTCCAAATAAAACCCTTTATAAAAACCAACAGATTTCTGGTACTTTGCATCAACACCCCTTTGGCCGACTAATACAGACCAGAAGCAAAGAGAGTACTGATAACTAAATTCTTGTTTAGGCATCTTGTTTAGGCATATTGATTGGATTAAGCTATTTCGATTATATCTGATTTTGTCTTCTCTCATTTGCTATTCCTTGATCTCTCCCACTTTATTATATGTTAATGAAACCTAATTTAGTTGATATGAAACACATTCCTATATAAAATATCTTCAAAGAGAAGAAGTATATAGAAACCCAGCTCAAATCATATTTAAAACATATGTTCTTAAGGAATGCAGATTTGATATTACAGGTTAGCTCCTCCATCAACCCATTGTATGACCTTAGAAAAATTGTTTGACACCTCTAAATCTCCATTATCTTATCTATAAAGTAGTAATTATCTGAATACTTTACTTCTATGGTTCCTTTGTATATTAAAGTGTTATTTCTACTAAAAGAAACGAGGACAGCACCTGGAACATAGTAAGGCCTCAGTAAATGTTAACAATTGGCAATATTGTTATTATAGTCTGAAAATTTGGTGATTAATACTGTGCAACATATTATCATGTATAATATTGGTGATCATTCATATACAACGTGATATTAAACACATCTGCACATACTACCTTATTGCAATGGGTATTTCCCATGGTAATATGCTAAAGTATGGTAGGAGTGGAAAGAAATATTTCAGACATGGGAACTATAAAAAATCAGTCATTCCCAGGTTTATTTACATAAATCAGGTGGCCAGAACTCTTGCTACAACTAAAACTCTTCTTTCAAATTCAGGCCTAATGAAAAGAGATAGTAATATTATTGTGTTGTTTGTAGGGGTGGAGAAGAAATCTTTGGATGCTTCAAAAATTGGCAATTTATCTTGCTTTTTTATTTGGTATACATTGTCCTGACACTTCCTGGTATGTATGCCTGCCTGATGCTTGGCTTAGTGCCCATTGAAGTTATTCATGAATCACTGTTAAGGCCTCCTCTGCCTCCATGCTGATCCAATGACCATATAACCTAACCCTAACCCTAACCCTAACCCTAACCCTAACCCTAACCTCCTAATCTGCTCTAACTCATTGTTGTAATTCTGTCCACTCCACCAATCCTAAAGCTAAACTCATAGAGTGGGTTACTCTTTCTGCTCATTTTGCTTATGTCCCAGGTCTGTTCTCAAATCAATGCTGCATTACACTCATCCAATTTTACTAAAAATTTCCTGCATTAATGTTTCAAATAGTCATATTTTTTCTTAATTTAAAATATTTTAATTTGATAATAGCATAAATAATAAAAAATACTACATTGAATAATGGAAACACCATACTCCCACTACCAGATTCAGTAAATATTATAACCCATAAATACCCCAATTAATTCAAAGAAATAAAATACTATAGATTCATCCAAAGTTCTCCATATCCCTTTGGAACATTATACTCCTATCCCCCTTACCTTTATTCACATAATGATAACTATGCTTGCCTGTAATTATATGTACGTATCCATTTTATTTTATTTATCCTATTACAAACAATGCTCTAGTGAACAACCAATTCCACATCTCAGCGTACATAGTAGTCAGAATTTCCACTAAGCATATTCTAGGATTGGTTTTGCCGAATTGTAGAATTTTACATTTTCAATTTTACTAAGTATTGCCAAATTACTTTCTAAAGTGTTTATAACATTTCCACTCACCCTTCAATGCAAATTGTAGTGTGCATTGACAAACACAGAGCAGCCCCTTAGTGAATTCCAGTAAAAAACAAACAAATATTTTTGTGAATGATGAAAGGATGAGGAAATAAAAAAGAAATTAATGCAAGGATTTGATGTCATGATTATAAATTTAGATTTTGCCAGCTATGTTTCTTACTCATGTGATATAAATTATATGAGACATATTATTTTGTAAAGCGTGTATAAAATGAAAATGAAAGAGATATGCCCTAGAGCTAATTAGTAAATATATAGTGACAGAAATGCTGAGAGGAAATTAAAATAATCTAGTCTAAAAGAGGCCTCTGGAAATGGGCATGTGTTACACATGGAGGTTCATGCAAACTTGGTGCTTGTGTTGATAAAAGTGACATTGATGTTGAAAATACCTAACATTTATCAAGCACATACCATATTTCAGGGCTGTTAGGTAGTTTTCATATAGTATTTTATTTAAAATTATTTCTAGAAATTCATTAATTATTATCTTTTTTTCAGTTATACAGGAGTACAAAGAAGAAAAAGAAATGAATAAAAAGTTTCTGTAGGACAATGTTGATGTGGTATTGGATGAATGCTGCCATTGACACTGAGGAAAATTTGGGGTAAAGGACTGAATTGGATATATTGAATTTAGTTTCTGAAAGGCTATGGTTTGGTGGTTATCAGAACATCTATTCAATTTCACAAGGACTGAATTCCTCTAAAGGATTTAGATATGCCTATTCAGTTTTGATTATTCTTATTGGAGCAGAAGAAGAATCATATTTATTCTAGGAAAGATTATCCTCAGTTCACTGTTTCTTATCAAAATATTAACAACATCTAACCAGGAAGCCAAGTGAGGAAAAAAAATCAATCTATAGCAGATGAATAAGAATCAAAAGGGTGTTTAATATATTAATATATAGATTTAATCCCTCAGACTGAAATCATATTTACTGCATTTTGGAATCACTTATATTGTATAATTCATATTATCTTACTTCAAAGACAAGGTCTTAGAAAAACAGATTCTTGCCATATATGATGTCTGTAATTATCACTACTCTCTCCATGCTGTTAACTTTTTAAAACCAGAATATTATGTTCTGGGATTTTTAATAATATGATTTATACAATGGTATTGTTAAGTTTACTGAGCATGAAGGATTCCCTAAAGACTGCAAATGAGGAATTTGCCATAAAATTGCATTTCAGAGACTTACATATTAATCTAGCCATTTTTATTGTTCTTGATTCATGGCACAAAAGTTGTCACCTGAACAACATTCCTATTTTAAAAACTGATTATAAAATTTTTTTCAGTCTCTGTTTGGCTCATATTTTTAATGGATAATTATATAATTTCCACATATACTTGCATATTCTAGGCATCCTAAAACTTAACACCTTAATATTTGCTCATTCTTATATATGTATTGCCCTTTAGGTCCATCATTCAAATTATATTTTTGTCTAGCTAGACAAAAGCTAATTCAATATAACTGTTTTTTTCCTTTCATTTTCTCATTCAAGATATTTACTGGACCTATGTTCTATGCAAAGAACATTCCTAGGCATTGAAAATATATCATTTATACCATTGTAGTGATTCACTTATATATTCACTTAATGGTATAAATGTCTGATAGAATGGATCTACAAACTATGAATTATGATACAATATGATGATCAGAGAAAGCCCAAAGAGCAATGGACACAGTGGAGGAAAAAATTGAGTCTGCTTGTGGAACCAATGGCCCCCTTGCCAAGCCTGCTTGTGGTCTCAGGGCAAATCTCAAAACAAACAGTGCTCTAATTAAATGAATTTGACATGCAAGATGCAACTTCTTTGCCACCTGTAGCATGATAAGTGGGGGAGGTGTGGATTGAAGACACATAGATGCCAGGATAGATAAAGGCTTGAATGTACCAACCAGCACACAGGGTATGTCGATTAATGATCGGGAGGAAGTTACAAAAATTGTTTAGAGACCAGACAGAAATTATATTATTACTTAGACATTTAGTATAAAAGGAAGACTTCATATCAATTACTAATCTGGTGTAGCAGTAAGACATGGGACAAACCACTTTGAATGAGGGGGTTGGGGAAAGACTGTTTTCAAGAAAGTCAACCATGGAAGACAATTACAATCAGGTCGAAAGTATTTGAAGGCCAGCATGAGGTAGGAAAGGAAAAATGCACTTCCACAAGCTCCTGGGTCACCAAAAATATATTCTAACATGTCTTCCAATCGGCTAAGCCTTAAACCTGAAGAGTGTTGAGATAAATGATGAAATATTCCATTTCACATTTCTCCAAAGTGCTATAGGTCTTCAGAGAGGAGGGACAAGGGATTAAGACTGCAAAAGACAAGAGGAAAACCCCCAGGTTTTTCCCAAAATTCCTAGGATAAGTAACTTTCCTGTACCAAAATCTCAAGGTAATTGTAGGGAGGGGGTAAAGATGATGATGTTACTATTAGAATTCATTGAAAAATTCAGAAAAAGGAAAGGCAATGGAAGATTCACCGTAATTTATGTCTCCCTTAAAAGAAAAAAAAAGCACACCTCTTTATCTGTATAAAATATCAAATATTTATGTGCAATATTATTAAATCAAGTCTAATTAAAATTGCTCTCTATTGAAAAATACAATCTATTTATCTTTGGGAAAAGGTGGTTTTGGAAACCTGATAATGGTTGATTATGTAGACCTAAAGTCCATTCTTTCTTTCTGCAGGGTATATGGGCAGGGACACACTCATTTATGCTCTGTCTAGAATGGCATACTGCAGCATTTCTCAAACTTTTGGGTCTCAAGACATTTTTATACTCCTAAAAATGATTGATGACACCAAAGAGGTTCTTTGCTGTTGTTTTTGATTATGAAGATATGTTTCAAAATAGTTGAATGAGCACCTGTATCAGTCAGGGTTCTCCAGAGAAACAGAACCAAAGGGATATGTGTTTGTTTATACACACATAGAGAGAGAGAGTTGAAGAGAGATGGGGACAGAGATAGAGAGTCAGAGACAGAGAAGAATAAAGAGATTTATTTTAAGGAATGGGCTCACATAAAATTGTGGAACTGGCAATTGTGAAATTTGGAGGGCTGGATGGAAGGCTGGAAATGTAGGCAGAATTATATTATGCAGCCTTGAGGCAGAATTTCCTCTTTGGGAGACTTCACTTTTTGCTCTTAAGGCCTTCACCTAAGGAGATGAGGGCCACCCACATTAAAATCAACTAATTGTAGCTGTTAACCACATCTACAAAATGCCTTCACAGCAACACCTAGATTCCTGTTTGATAAAATAACAGGGTAGTATAGACTAGCCCAGTTGAGACATAAGACTAACCATCACAGAACCTAACCTTCTAAAGTATAAAAAAATATTTTGGAATAAAATATATATATTTTACATCAAGTAAACAATTCATTCATATAACAAATATTTATGGAGTACCTTATATGTACCAGTCACTATTCTAAAGACTGGGAATAGAGCAGTGAACAAAACAACAATATGCATGTTTTCATTAAACTTATATTCTAATGGAAATAACAGTAAACAGATAAACAAATACATGGGGTTGAGTGCTATGGAAACAAAACAGACTAAGGGGAGAAAAGAGGATTGGAGAAGGGCAGTGTGCCTGTGATACATGGGACATCCAGGAAAGAATTTTGTGAAATGACATTTAAACAGAGACCTGAATGAAATGAAGTGACACATGTAGCTCACTAGGAGGAAAGAACTTTGCAGGGGAACAAAACATTACAAAATCCTAAGGCAAAGATGCCCTCTAACTCTTGAGGAAGAGCTGGGAGACCAGTGTGACTACAGCAGAGTGGTTCAGGAGAGAATTGACAGAAGAGTTAAAGAGAGTTAGCTGAAGATTACTTCTCAGTAATTTACTTCTCAGCAAATCCGAGAAGTAGCAGGATTTACATCATTGTTATGTGTTGAGTTGTGACCCCCAGGAAGACTTTTTCAAGTTTTAACCACTGGTCCTGTGAAGGAGACCTTGTTTGGAAATATGGTCTTTGAAGATGCTATTAGTTAAGGTGAAGCCAAACTAAATTAAGTTGGGTCTTAATCTAATGTGATCGATGTCCCTATAATAAGGTCAGAAAGGACACAGAGGAAGACGACCATGTGATGGCAATGCGGATATTGATTTATACCACAATCCAAGGAGTGCCAAGGATTACTGGCCACTAGCAGAGCCAGGAGCGCAGCCTGGAATAGATCTTTCCCTATAGATTTTAGAGGCAGCACAGACTTCTGACACTTTGATGTCAGACTTCCAGCCCAAAGAAGTGTGAGAAAATAAATTTCTGTTATTTTAATCTATCCATTTTGTAGTGCTTTGTTGCAGCAGCCTTAGCAAACACTTTGTTATATATGATTGTTAAACAAATATAAGAAATTAGAGCCAAAGAAAGGAGGAAATGAACAATAAACAAAATTTTGGGAATAAATGCATTTGTTATTAGTTAGCAAATAAATAACAAATCATAAATACAAAATAACTGCTCCATCAGTTTTATATTTTAGCCATTTATAAAACACAATAATAACAGAAATTGTAATACATTAATACAAGTATATTATCATGCCTATGATAAAAACTTTCAAACTTTTAAAATACACTTACTTAATTAAAGTGATTTAAATTCCAGGCATGTGATTTAAGATGACATTCAATCTCTATAGAATTTGCCATGAAAATATTTTAACTTACAGAACTTTAGAGCAAAATAAAACTTAGAAATGAGAATTTCTGCCTCTTAATTATTTACAGGCCATGCATATTAATTTCCTATGTCAGCTGTACAAATTACCACAAAATTAGTTGCTTACAGTGACACAAATTTATTATCTTATAGTTCTGGAGGCCACAAGTCTCACTTGGTGTTGGCAGAGCTGCAGCCTCCTAGCAGTTCTAGGGGAGAATTGGTACCTTGTGTTTTTCAGCTTCCAGAAGCTGCCTGCATTCCTTGGCTGATGGCCCTTTTATTGTCATTAAGACCAGCACTCCATCTTTCCAATATATCTTTCCATCCTTATAGCTTTCTCTCTGACTCTCACACACTTGCTTCCATTTTATAAGAATCCATTTGATAATATCGGGCTCACTTGAATAATCCAGAATAATCTTCCTTCCAATCTCAAGATCCTAAATGAAATAACATCTGCAAATCTCCCTTTTCAATGTAAGGTAACATGTTCACATGTTCCAGGGATTACAATGCAACCACCATAGGAGACCAGTATTCCCCTGACCACACATGAAACTATAATGGTAATAATAAAAATAAATAGAGTAAGAACCCAAAGGGATAGCCAATAGAAATTCCATTGTTATCCCATTATTCTGGTATGCAGTTTAGTGCCTGACTCACATCACGTGTTCCTCCTCCAAGTTTATTAAGTGATGACAAAATGCAAAGGTTTTGTTTTGTGATAATAATTCCTTTCACATGAAGGAGCTTATTTAATTTCTTTGTAAAACTGTACTGGTCCCAAAAGAATAATTAGAGGTATTTATTTTTCTATTTTTCCACTCTCCTAACTTTTTTCTTTCCCAAAGTGAGTGTTTGAATTTTATTTTCAAAAGTTGCAATTCCAGAAAGTTTACAAATGACAAATTTTGATCGAGAATTAGAAAAGTTTAGAAGGCACAGAAAATGGAAAACATTACAAAGAGAAATATTTAAAGCTTATACAATGTGTTGCCTGATTTTATGAATCAATTTGACTATATTTGTGTGTTTGTGAACCTATACTATTTGTTCTGTTTTTCTGGAGATCCCTAACTAAAACACTGGTAAACTACTCTTCCAAAATACACTCCAAATCCTTACTTGATTCCTTCTATAAGGAAAGTTTTGAGAATTTAAGCAATATGTCATTTAAAGTACTTTACCTTGTATTAACTGATTACATGCTAAAGTACTCTGCCATTGGATTTTTTAAAAATGTATTTAATTTATTTATTTCTCACTACCCCCTCATTGTTTGCACTTGCTGTGTCTGTTTGTCTCCCTTGTTTCTTTAGGAGGCACTGGGAACCGAACCCATTACTTCTGATATGGGAGGGAGGCATCTAATCTCTTGAGCCACCTTTGTTCCCTGCTTTGTTGAGTCTTTCATTGTGTTTCTCTTCTTGTGTACTTGTTGCGTCAGCTTGCCATGCCTGCCCGTTGTGCCAGCTCACTATTTTCTTTAGGAGGCACCAGGAACCGAACCGCAGACCTATGTGGAGGTGGGAGCTCAATTGCTTAAGCCACATCCGCTTCCCTGCCACTGAATTTTAATGTAAATATATATTAAATGCTGAAAATATCTTTATTTGAAAATCTATGTGTTGTTTCCCTTACTCCTAAGCTAATATTTTATTTGAATGTGAACATTGCAATTTTCAATACAAGATATTGAGTAGTGGAAATAAAAAGCATATATTTCTTAGTGAAAAATAAACTAGAAATTTTAAATTCTATAATATTTTCACTTCTATCTCACTTCCAGTCTGTATAGCAGAAATCCATGCTGCTGATTTATTTAATTGTATTTCTTCCTTCCAATCTCAAATTAGGATTGCATTTCCCTACCTCATTTGTCCTGTTTTGGACAATAAAAATATCATGGAGGTTAACCTTTGTCACTTACTGGGCAAAATATTTATTTGATGGTGTTCAATTTCTCCACGGTTTTTATTACCTGTCACAGTGATAGTGATAGTGGATGCATATGTAGATTCAAAGAAGTCAAAATAGTTTACATTATGGTTTACAATCTGTCCTGCACAATTATGTAGGTTATGACAAAATATACAAAGGCCTGTATCTGTCACTGCAATGTCATGCAAAACAACTTTAATGTCTCCAAAATGCCCCCATATTACACCTATTTTTCCCTCTCCCTCCCCTCAGAAACTCTGGTGGTTACTGCCTTTATATCAATGATACCAATTCTTCCATTGCTAGAATAATAATGTCTATAATAGAATAATAATGTCTACTTTAGTCCATTGTTCATTCCCCAACTGTAATCCATGGTTAGTAACAATGCTTCAATATGTGTTCATCAATTGTAATAAATGTACCACACTAATGAGGAATGTTGTTGATGTGGGAAAGTGTAGGTGGGGGAGGGAGTGGGACATAAGGGAGTCCTTTATATTTTTTAGTAACATTTATGTAATCTAAAGCTTCTTTTAAAATAAAAAAAAAAAAAATTAAAAAAAAAAGATGTCAAAATATCAGAACAGACTTGAATTCTTAGACAACAGACAGAGTCATCTGCCTTTTAACATCACATAGACCTGCAGCAGATATTTTTTTATGACTTAGAAATAAACTGTGTGTATGTGTATGTGTGTTAAGCCACTAGGATAGTAAGATAGTTAGAGCAATGTATTACTGCTCTATACCCAGTTCCCCTAATTGATGCAATCTCCTTTTTCCTGATAATGACAAAACCAAAGGATTTAAGTGCATAAAAATTAAAATTAGTAGATCTACTGATATTATTAGGCTACTAGTTTTTAATGACATATTTAATAGCTTTCTTTAAAGATTACTTTCACTCAAAGATGAGAGTTAAAAAGTAGCCTTTCAGAAATACACAAAATAAAAGCTCCATTAACTGACTTTAGAACAAGAACTATACAGAAAACACAGGGACATCAACTGTACTGAACCAATGCATGTAATACACCATGTTGTGTGTCCTGTCCCTTAAAGACTTTAGGTTATATTTCCTGCCCAGAAAATGCGGTTGCCAGAAACAGTATCTATATCCATTAATTATCTATAAAAGAATAATGTCCTTGGGTTTCTAAATGTTTTCTAAAAAATTAATAGGTCCTTGTGAACATCAGTTTTTAGATATGAAAATTTATACCATATCTACAAGAAAAAAATGAAGTTTCTATGTTACAAAGAACAAGTCCCCTGAATACATTTTATTTAGTACTTTGAAATTGCGAAAGAACAATTAAAGAATTTACCTTCTGACTGCAAAAGTTTCCAAATAAATATTTGAAATGATTTATTAAATAACTTTATATTTCATATATTTTTTAATGAATGATCAAAATAGCACACTTTATGTGTCATGTAATATAAATAAACTCAAAAATAGATCACTTTCCAGAAAAAATATTATGATAGAAATCTCATCCATGTTTATTAGTACTTATTTGTTTGTTTAATAAGAGGTAAAAGACTATGTGAAAACAAAAGAAACATTATTTTTTATCATAGATCAATATTTAAGAAGTTTGTTTTTTACATCTTCTACTCTTTCTTTTCAATGTTAGTCCTTTTACTTTCATCTTGTTGCTAACCTATTCCAGCTATGAGGTAAATGCTATCTTTTCAAAGTTTACAATGAAGGCTATTTGCATTGTAATAGTGTTTCAGAAGACTAAAATGGGTTTGAAAGCAAAGACATAAATCTCTAATAATTGAGTTCAGAGACCATAACAGCTTTCAAGATATAAATTTTGGGTAGTTGGTCTTCCTGGTGCCCATAAAATAGTACCATATAGATGGTCCCTGGTTTCTGCCTACTTATTAAGGTCACTCCTAATAATAAGATGAAGCATGGATCATAAGTTAACAAAAGCACTTGATGGGAGTGGGAAGCCATTTCCAGGGATGTATTTAATAAAAATCACTGCACTGTTCAATCTAGTAATGCAATAGTTATTGTCTACAACCTTCTAATAATAAATAGCTAAGTAATTTTCCCATTATGACACTAAGGAAAAATGAATAGTAAGCACTTATTACAATGTCTTTTGCATTGAAAAGATAAATAACAGAAATGTCTAGAGAGTAATGCATCAAACAACTGTGAAATACTTTCCAGTATTAACTATTGTGGTTTCATTTTTTCTTTCAAATAATGAAAAATCTCCACAGAAGAAACATATGCTATTTTATGTGATTCTCCCAAACTATTATTCCTTCCTTATCAAAGACTCTTTCTGTCAATAATTTTGTGAATATGTATTCAATCCTTCTTTTTTATATTTAAGTACATAAAATGTACGGAAATAAACCCAAGCACAAATGTGTACTTTCTGTAAGATTCAGTAGTTACTTCCTTCAGAGGAAGAAAAATATTCATGTTAAATGATAATGGGACAATGATACTACTCTTGGGACAATATAGATCACTGTTGCACATCATTTATTAATTTGAACTGCATTGCAATAATATATTTGAAAAACAAAACTTTAAAACTGTTAACAGAAATATAATGTACCTCTGTTAGAAAGAATTTCTTAGACAATTCACTGGAAGCAAAACCTTTACCAGAAAGATTGATAAAGGTGATCAAACCAAAATGTAAAACTCAATGCAGTTTTCTATATCAGTTTTATTTTTAAAAATAAATGATGGGAGAAGGAAGTCAGATACAGTAATGCATCTTTTGAATATTTAATAGCATCTTATATAGAATAAACTACTTCCTTTTTCATTCTGTAACAGAAAGAGCCCTGTGAAATTGGTAAAATTTCTTTATCTATTGGATCTCCAGTTCCCTCATTAATAAAGTGTGTCTAATAACATCAATCTCACTGATTCTTATGAGGTGTAATTAAGACAGCATTTGTAAGTTACAGCCCTATTTTTGTTTTCTCTCATCCAGATGCTTCCAAAGTGCTATTAAGAGATGCAGTAACTTTACCACTAAAAGTTTCTTTGATTAACTATTCACACATATTTGCTGCTCCTTAAGCTTGTTTCTGCTCTTTCAGTTAAAGTCACCAGTTGAGCTCAGTGTCACACAACATTTTTAAAGCTTCAGCCAGTCAAACTCTTCTTTGCCCTTTGAAGTTGGGACATCAAATCCTGTCATTGAGGAAAGTGCATATTTCAGTTTAGCGCTAGCTTCCGTATCAGTCTCCTCTCTGGTGCTTCAGGTAAAGGAAGTGTTCTCTGTTCTACTTACTGCTTCCAGCCTCTTGTCCCAGGACTTGAGACCATTAAAAGCATTCTAATTTTTCTTTGTATACTAAACTCTATAGCAGTTATCAATTTCTAATATATGATATATATTTACTTCTTATTTACTTCCTCTCTATGCATATATATGTAATTTATACATGAATTAATATATATTGTATATAAATGTATTTGATATATTTAACATATTATTTGA
>JAQZBX010083458.1:0-13385 GCA_029593785.1 Cabassous unicinctus
ATTATATTATATTATATTATATTATATTATATTATATTATATATATATATTAGTCAGTCAAAGGGGTGCTGATGCAAAATACCAGAAATCTGTTGGCTTTTATAAAGGGTACTTATTTGGGGTAGAAGCTTACAGTTACCAGGCCATAAAGTGTAAGTTACTTCCCTCACCAAATTCTGTTGCCATGTGTTGGAGCAAGATGGCTGCCGACATCTGCAAGGGTTCAGGCTTCCTCTTCTTCTTAAGGCTCCATGGTCCCAGCTTCTTCCAACATCAGCTGTAGGCTGGGATAAGTCTCATCTCTCTCCCAGGGCTCGTTTCTCTCCAGACTCAGCTGTGCTGCTCTCGCCACATGGTCAGCTGTAAATTATCAGGCTAATGGATCATCTCTTTCCTCTGCTGTGTCTAATGGAGCCTTCTCTCTTTCCTCACATATCTGCTTCTCTGTGTGTTTACTTCCCAGGGCTCCAATATCAAAGCTCCAACTTTCTCCTCTGCCGTATCATTTTTCCTGTGAGTCCCCGCCTACCAAGGGGGTGGGGACTCATCATCCTACTGACTACACCCAATCAAAGCCTTAATCATTATTGCATCAAGTAAAGGTGAAACCTCTGAATCCAATCCAACTAATATGCCAAGAGGAACAGACCAGTTCACAAATATAATCCAATATCTATTTTTGGAATTCATAAACAATATCAAACTGCTACATAGTGTATATTTACTTCTAGAAATCTCTCTCTCTCTCTCTCTCTCTCTCTCTCTCTATATATATATATATATATATATATATATATATATAGCACAGAGATTTCCTATATAGTTTTATGTTGCTGCTTTAACAAACTACCACAAATTTGGTGGCTTAAAACAACACAAATTTATCTTACAGTTCTGTAGAGTAGAAGTATGACATGATTTCACTCTGCTAAAATTAAGGGGTCTGCAGGACTGCCTTACTTTCTAAAGACTCTAGTGTGAATTCATTTCCTTTCCTTTTCCAGCTTCCAGAAGCCACCCTCTTTCCTTGGCTCCTCCATCTTCAAAGTCAGCAACGATGCATCTGTTTGACTTTCTTCTATAGTCACATCTCCATTTTCTACTTTTTTAAATGTAGATAACCTCCCTATTTTAAGGTCAGCTGATTAGCAATGTCAATTCCATCTCCAAACTTAATTTCCCTTTGCCATGTAACCCAACATAATTACAGGTTCTAGGGGTTAGGGCATGGACACCTTTGGAGGGGCTATGATTCTGCCTACTACACTTTCCTAGGACCACCAAGGCAAATTAGGGACCTGCTTTGCTCCTTCCACTCTTTTACCTTTTAGTCCCTTCAAGGCTTCTCTTGATGGTTATTCTCACCTAATTTTGCCTGTCTAAAAAGTTATAGAAGGAGGTCTAGACATAACCCCCCGCCCCCCAAAAAAGGGGTTTTGGACCCATCTAAATGAGCATTGGACAAGATTAAGACTTAACAAAATTTATGCAAACCTTAAAAGAAACATAACTGCTGACAAGTGAGGATGTCAGTGAATAAATACAATGCACACAAGACAGGTAATTACATTTTAAACCCCTAATGCCAGTAAACACAATACAAAACACAACATAGCATGAGAACTGAAAATTGGATAGGTTGATAGACTATTCCGAAATAGTTTTCAAGGGTATTTTATTTTCTTCTTCCCTAGCACGGAAACATAAAAAATATATTCAATAAATATGCACCAGAAGGACAATCAATCTAATATCAAAATGACTAGAGAGTTAATGCCACAGCTTGATTTGTATGCTGATATTTTGGAATACAGAGGACTCAAGGTCAAGGCTCTAGGTAACCTCAGCATTAAAAATGCCCTTGTCAGAGAAAAAGAGAAAATCTTCTCTATACTATCTAAAAGGACAGATCTCAAAACCTCTATTTAGAAAAACTTTTGCAAGATTTGAAGAAAGTTTTACTCCAAACCCCAGGCCACACAAACATATATATATATACATGACCAATATTCACATTAAGGAATTGAAATAAAGATGCATACCACCCCCCAATATCTTTCAAAACTGTTTCTAGTCCACAGATAACTATACAGTCTTGTTAACTCAAAATTCTCTCTATGTGACAATAATCTGAAGGACAAATAATAGAAGTAGAGAACAGAAGTGCATTTCTTGAAACCTATTATGTGCCAGGCACTTTTCACATCTTATTTTATTTGATCCTTATAACTTGCAATGTGACACTAAGAAGATATAGGCTCTGGGAAGCTAAGAAATTACTTCACTTCTAATAGGTAGTAATAGTTGAGACTTGAACCCAGAAACACCTACCTCTAAAGATTAGTCATACCATGATATCACTCTGACTTTCTTCTATAGTCACATCTCCCTTTTCTACATAATCACAGGTTCTAGGGGTTAGGACATGGATATCACTCTGACTCCAAAATAAAAATGTAAAAAGTACTTTGAGCTCTTCACATATATTATACAAAATATAAGGTCAGTATTAATAATATACCTAAATTTAGGCATTGGAAACAAGTCTCTCTTAATTGAATCTGTAATGAGGACTCAATTTTTCATCTTACAGACCTTTACAATAAAAATTAAGTGTGGTTTCAAACTGCTATTAAAGATCCTTGGTCAGCAGCCTTTGCATCTTTTGACGTTTTTCTGCTAATGCTCTGCGAACACGGGCAGCCAAGGAAAATGTAAATGGTCCTTGTGGACGCAAACCACAGGAACATATTGTGTACATTTAGTTCTACCTAAGTGAGCTTCTTTCTTAACCTTTGGGTGTCACTCCACCATTTCTTTATAAGGCTACTTATTTCTAAGTTTAGTTTGCAAAAACAGGGCAACAGGCCCCATGTATGCTCTGTGGCCATTCAGATGCATATAATGTTTTCTGAATGTCTTTAAGCAGGTGCATTTAGCACATGCGTCCTAGCACTAGCTAGTATTTATGATCTGTGTCTCCCTAGATGATAAATCCCTTGAGGGAAAGATCTTTGACTATCATCTCACTTTATTAGCTGTAAGTGGCAGAGTAACAACACTATCTTTGGTGTATATAGAGCTGTACAATTTATAAATTATGGGTAAGCCTTCTAACTACATTGTAACATTTGCCACATTTTCCAGATGAGGTTCACAGAGGTTAAGTGATTAGCTAGAATCGCAAACTAGTAGGCAATGTTTCCCTCTTGTCCACAACAGAAAAGTATTCATTCATTGTCTTGCATTACTTTATTTTTTCTTCTAATGTTTTTGCTACAAGGAACAATGCTTATTTGCCACTTTTTTAAAAAGTATTATATAGTACTTAATAAAAGGGCTTTACAAATATTAACTCATTTAATCCTCTGAACAATCACATGAGGTAGATACTATTCTTATCCCCATTTTACACATGAGGAAAGTGAGGCACAGAGAGATTAAGAAACTCATACAAACTTGCAGGGCTGCTAAATGGCAGTAGCAAGGTTTGAACCCAGGAAGTCAGACTCTTAACCACGCATTATTCTGCCTGAATAAGAAAGTACAAAATCCTTACTCAGGATACATGTAACCAGTTGTTTAACAACAACAACAAAAAAGGGGGTTACTCTTTCCTATGTGATTTATTTGATTGTATTCTAAAACCTTTTCTCATGCCAATAGAACTCCATGTAAGTACTATACTAAATTTTCCTATACTGAAGACATATACAAGGGTTACCTTGACTGACACACAAAATACCCAAAACAAAATATCCGAAGACTTGAGGATTTTTTGTTTTATGTATTAGAGACATGAAAGGATTGCCCAGGTATCAGCAGTATTATAAGCTCACATCTATAAACCCTTCTTTGAGATTTTAATATTTTTTGATAAAAATGTTCCCTGTCTGAAATTTTTCAGTGTTCACTCTACATATGAACTCAAACATTATCTAATCCTTTTTAATTTTAATTTTCAACTACTTTTTCTCCATGCATAGGGTAAGCACTTGCTTTCAGTATTAGGTTTGAAACATTATGTTTTTATTTCAGTTGTCTTGAAAACATGCTAGTTAACATCCAAACATATTGTAAAGATTTAAAATTTGGGGTGTATATACATATATCAACAGGAGTTATGAATTATGTATATCTGGAGTCTATATAAATAAGATTTTGAAGAACAAGCATCACAGTAGTCAGGCAGGTCATAATAAGGCACTCCATGTGAAATGTAAAAACTACCTTGAATAAATTATCTATAAGTTAACACTCTCATTAGTATGACATATTTATTATTTCTGGGTTAGTGATGTTACTTTAATGAATTTTGACTGACTGTTCTAACTGCACATTAAGAAACCATTTTAGGCCTTTATTCCCCCTCCCATTGGAATTAGCAGACTTATTTACATTTAAACTAAAATAATTTAAAATAATATAATGCTAAAAACAATCATCCACTTCCTAATGTAGAATGCCATTTTCTTCTGCCCAGAAACATTTATTTAAAGAAGGAAATAACTTCAGTAATTATTTTTACACAGAGAGATCCTAAAATTAATAGTCAATTGTAAGACTTTTAAA
Source organism: Cabassous unicinctus (assembly GCA_029593785.1). NCBI lineage: Eukaryota > Metazoa > Chordata > Mammalia > Cingulata > Chlamyphoridae > Cabassous > Cabassous unicinctus. Next base: position 4,573 of record JAQZBX010083458.1, read on the forward strand.
AAAAATTGGGAGACTGACAATCAAAACAATCTTAAATGCTTTGTTTATGTGATGAAAAGGAGTGATCCTTTAATTGCCTCACACACATTAAACTGATTTCACAGACTTTCTATACTGGTGTTTAACATAGTCAAGTGCTTGAGGTTACCTAAAACAAACAATCCTGAGATCTTATTGCAAATGTTTGCAATTTATGATGTAAACTGATTTGTGAAGAAATAACAGTATCCCATGTCTCTGAAGCCAAAAGGCATTTTTCAGAAATCAAAATAGTTCCGAAATTTGAGCATTGCATTTTAGTAAAGTATAACCATCTGAGGATCTAAAAAGTTACAAATCTGGGGGAAAATAAAAATAGATATATATCAGTTCAGCTTCAAGCAGAGGCCTCGGATCTTACTGAGCTTCTTGTACCTTAAGGTCCTTAACACTAACAATGTTTTGAATAATCTCATTTAACTCAGTTTTCCCCAATCATGGGCTCTGCAGCTCGGAAAACATCATGGGTTTAGATGTTTGCCTCGTAAGACCTGAAAGATCTGGGGAAAGGGGAGTCCTTTATTAATTTTTAAATTATGATTACTGAGTTTCAATCAAGACAATCTGCCTGTTAGGCCTTATCTTAATTTAAAGTGAAGGCTTCCTTCCACTCCTTCTCAGGAGGGGCTCTGGAAACTCGGGGTTTGGACCGCTTGCTACCACAGCCAGACGCTCATCAGAAAGTTTGGGTCGCGACGCCCCTGGAAATCAGCCCTGCCGGAGTTTGTGCGGGGATGGGAGGACAGGCGGGATCCTACTCGGGTACAGCCAACCAGACGGAGAAACTTTGGTCTTTCTCGCCCCGCCTGGCTACACCAGCAGGCCCCTCCGCCCCTAGCGCTCCCACCCGGCCCACGGTCCTGCGGGACTCCAGCAGCGAGGAACTTTCCAGGCCCGACATAGCCCGTACCCTCGCGCCCTCTCCCTGTTGACAAGTTTCCCCAACAGGCCTGGCCGAGATGCACCGCCTCCTTTGACCTCGGGCTTCCCAGGAGCTCCGCTGCGGCCGACGTGCAGGGCTCGTTGTCCGTCGCGCCCGCGGCGGGGCCTGGGGCCCTAGCGCCATTTCCCCAGTTCCGGGGTCTCCTCCAGCGACCCCAGACCTCCCTCGGGGTGCGTCGGGGAATGGTCCGTACCCGCGCTGGGGGGGTGGGGGTGGGGTTAGATTTGGAGTTTGGGGCTTTCTTGTTCAGACCCCCGGCCTTGCACCGACCGGAGGCCACCGGGCTGCGAAGGCCAAAGCTGGTGGCGGCGTGGCCGCTTCAGAGCGCACCCCCCCCCCAAGGCAGACTTTTATTGTTAAATATACTTCAACGACGAGACCCGCAAAGCCTGGGCGCTGAACATAAGACCTGTTCGATGGTCTTTGAAAGCTGTAAGATAGAAACCTATCGGCCACGTCCAGGCTTTGAGCGCGAGCTCAGCCCCGGGAGGGAGCAGATTGGGGACCGCTGGGAGGGGGGCTGGAGGGCGCGGGACCTTGCTGCGGAGATCTCACAGACCACCCGGCCCAAGGGGACTCCGGGGACGCTCGGGACACCTGCAGTCTTCGCAAAGGGTCTCACCCATCCTGAGAGCCCTCTCTGGAAGAGACGCTCCCCATCCCCGAACTGTCCATGGCCACGTCTTCACGGTCTCTACCAACTCCCCATCCCCAAACAGGCAGCCTCTTGGAGCTTTTACTAAGGAGATTTCTTCCCTGAGAAGGGAGCGAGGAGATGGGGTGGACGGTAAAGACCGGACTTTTCCTAAACACGGTCCTGGTTTCTTTTAGAAACCAGCTAAGAAGGCTGCATCTGGAGCGCTAAACCCTAGTGGGAGTTGGGAATTCCCCTTTCCAGAGCGCCCCCGCCCGTCCCCTTCCGCCCTCGGCCCCAAACCCACGCCTCCCAGGCTCGGGAGAGGGTCGATGACCTTGACAGTGTCGATGATGCCCAAACATGCCCATACCAAACCCACGTGGATTTCGCCCCGCGTGAACCCACTTTCTTCCCCTCACCAAAATGTAGCCAAATAAATTTAAAGGGTGAACGTGTAGCAAAAGAAGAACGAAAGCCCGTCGTGGGAAAGGGGATTATCCTATTCTATGTTCTTATCTTACTCAATATCTGTTCCTTTATTGATTTGATATAAAAATCAATCTATTTCTATACAGGATGGATAAAATGGGTAAGAGGGGAAAAAAAAAAAAAAAGAAGAAGCTCTCAGCGCTAGTGAGAGCCACAGAGCTACCTTTCTCACGGCCCCTTGACTGTGGCACGTAGGAGCAGAAGCAGCGCTTTTCCAAGTTAGTGTATTCGAGATAGAGATACGATTTCATCAAAAAGGAAGAAGGAAAGACTATCCCAGATATTTTAATAGTAACAGGAACAAAGATGACGCGAACCCCATCAAATAAAACAATACTATTTTCATTCAATTGATCGCAAAGTGTCTTCAAATAATAACTTGGCACTTATTTAAAAGTTGTAACAGAGGTGAAACCGAAACATTTTGTACATGTCATGAAATAGCATCTTTTTTTGTTTAAAATAACTTAATACACTTGAAAAAATATGGTAAATATAAATAATTTTGTTTTCATGGAGAACAAATAGTACAAAGCCCAACCGCATACCAAAGTTCAGTTAGAAGAGCTTTTCCTCTTTCTTGTGAATTAGAAGAAGAGATAAAAAATAAAAAAATAAAAAATAAACCTAAAGAGGCTTGCTTGAGAATTTGGATACAGATTGTTTAGTCCAGGGTACCCCAGTTTAAATAGATACATGAATTGAAACAAACAAAAAAGATTACTTGGATAGATACACGTTTGTGAGACAAACGCAAATATTGAAAGTCAACCATCAATTCACACATTATAGCCAAAATAAACTTTGTTCGTGTGTATCAACATATTTTACACAAACCTAGTGCCTGTGTCTAGCTGGGTGTTTAAGGTGATTTTGACAAGGTAGAGAAGAGAAAATAAAGCACGGTCCTCAAACAGGACTTCAGTAAACCAGCAAGAGGGAATATAGGAAAAAGGGAGGGGGGAGGGAACTAACATTTATTGAGCGCCTACTATGGGTCAGGCACCGTGCAAGGCGCTGTACCTTCATTACTTCATTTGATCTTCTTGTTTTCTTTTTCCTTTCCCCACTCTTCTGTCCGCCTCTGTCTTCTCAGGACAATCAGAATGTAAATATTTCCCCTTCTGACTTTTTTTTCTTTTGTCCCACAGGATCAAAAGCGGGGCAAAACATTAATATATATATATCAATTTTCAGACGCTTTTGGTATTGTTTTTTGTACTGAAGATGAAAATGGAATAAGTGCAAGTGAGTAAAGGGAGGGGGAGAGACACCCATCAATGGAATACAAGTCACATGCAAACAGGAATTTGCTGTCAGCAGTCCGGACAGTTCTGTCCTAATAATTTCTCAGAGAAATTATTGTCTGTGGCATTTTTTATATTAATATCATTTTTTCTCTCCTCGTTTTTATTCTTTCTTCCCTCTTCTTGCTCTTCCATTCATGGTAGGTTTAAACTCAAAGCATCTGATTCAACGTAAAAGGAGGCCCGCCTCTCTTATCAAATATCTCGTATTAAAGTGAACTTCGCAGAAAAAGGTCAGTTTCAAAACCTGTGAACTTCCCAGCTGCGCACTTTTTTTTCATCTTAATTCTTTAAATCAGTATACCTCTTCCTTCTGTTTTGCCTTCTTAGCTCATTTTAAAAAACACTTACTTTAAGTTAGTAACTCCCCCCACCCCCCATTCTCTAGAGAATTCGTCCAGGTTATTCTTCCACATTTTTAAATGTATAAAATACATTAATTGCATTTTTTTTTCCTCCTTAGTTCTTTCTCCGATTTTAGCTTCTGCCAAATAGCATTAAGAAATAAGTCTCGTCTCTTTTTCACTCTGGCTTGCCTTTTTTATTTTTATTTTATTTTATTTTTTTGCTCATTTTTATTGTTAACAGGATTTTTATTTCTAAGAGTCCATCGCTGCAGCTTTGCCATGAGCCACAACTCCGCTGTCCCAGCACTCCCTTGTCCAGTCTCTTTCCAGATTTCCCCACACTTGCCCTTACAAAGCCGAATTCCAGGCCCCCGGGTGGGTGAAAGGGCAGGAGCCTCGAAGCTGGTGCGCCTAGTGGGATTCTGGATCTCGCGCGGAGTCCGGCCCTCGGAGTCGGGAGTGCTGAAGGGGTAAAGGGCGGTGTGCCGGGTAGAAACAGGGCTGTTTCTAGAGACCCAGGAGGGAGTATCGGAGAAGCAGCGGGACGCCGAGAGCGTGCAAGCTGCGCGCAGCGCGAGAGGCGCGACGCTGGCTCTGGCGTTGGCGTCACAGGCCTAGGGCGGCCGCGTGCTTTTTGGCTTTCAGTCTGAGATCAGCGATGCTGGAGTTCTTGCTGGTGGTCTTGGCGGCGGCAGCGGCCGCCACAACCGAGGCGGCGGATGCGGAGTCCGCAGCCAGCGTGGCCAGCGGCAGTCCGAAGGGCGGTGCCGGGAACATCATGTAGGGCGCGTGCGCGGCCAGGTGCGGATGCAGGTGGTGGTGCGCGTGCGCCACGGCGCTGTCCAGCTGCAGCTGCGCCTGAACCTGAAAGGACAAGGGCGTCACGTTGCAATGACTATCCTAGGGTGACAACGAGAATAGAAACAGAGCATTAACGGCGTCCAGCTTGGCTCGAGAGAGGGCTGGGGGCAGGGGAGGGAAAGGGGGCGTTTGGCTATATGTCTTGCCCCGAGAGTGACCTTCTCAGCCTGTATCTGATTCTAGGGTGCCACAGGGGTATTCCAGTGCCCTTCGGTCTTTGCACCTTGCTCAGCGTGGACTTATCTCCCTGGGTCCTAGGAATCTCCATCTTCAAGAATGTGGCTGCTCCCTCAGGAGCTGGGCCGAGGAAAGGACGACACTACTATTTTGCTGAAACATCACATATCGCCTTCCTCCAAATGACAATAGTATATCGGAAGACTAGGAGTAGGGGTCATTATCTTCCTCTCCAGTTGCTGCCATACAACCTCTTACCCAACTACTGAAGCACCAAAACACCAACCAGCAAACTTTAGTGTCACTTAGGGAAGTTATTGCATCTTCATAATTGGCACGATTACTACCCAATACTTCTCAACCTGTACTTGTATTGCCTTCAGAATTACTTGCGGGTCTTGTTAAAATGCAGATTCTGATTCTGAAGGGGCCTGAGAGTCTGCATTTCTACTAATCTCCCAGGTGGTGCTGATGCTCCTGTCCCGCAGATCACATTCTGAGTAGTGTTTCCTTTTGAAGTTCTCCCTCTCTTTCATTAGTCATTCCCTTTTGCTTCAGAAGCCCAACACCAGAGTGCCAGGTTCCTGTGGCACCAAGAGAACTAAAATCTGCCCAACACAAACATTCAATACATGGGTGCAACCCACACCAGGGCACTGACGACTGGGAGCCAATTTCATGACATTACAGTCATACCAAGTAGGGGCCCTGGCCCCGGATGGGGAAGGTCAGGTGCTAGTTGGGAAAGGATTACTTCCTCAGGCTCATAGAGCTAGGAGTTCAGAGCTCAGGGATTTCCTTGGATTAAATCATTGCTGCAGGCTGTCCTTTTAAAATGTAGCCTTAAAGGTTTCTTTATGAGTAAGTAAGATTATAGAGGCAGGCCGCCCTGGAAAGACTAAGGTTTCCCTCTACCAGGGATGAAGCATTGTTTGTAAAGACAGCTTTAAAAAATCAAGTCTGAGTGGGCAGTACTTTTATTTATTTTTCTTCTATCAGAGACATTTAATGTTCCTAAGAGGTGGAAAATACCTGGAAAAAATATTTAGAAGTTTGTCTCAGAAACACTTTAGCACTTAGTCTGTATTGAATCTGAAAAACTCTTAATCAAAAGGCTTTTCCTTTCTTTCCCCAAGTGCAATCTTTGGTGCACTTTTAAGGGAACAGTTATTGCCCTTGGGCTTCTGTGGGGTTCCAATGAGGACAGAAATGGCTAGATATGCAGACCCCTGACACTGTATGAGTTTTTAAAGGGGAGTGGATCAACTATATCATTTCAAAATCAATTCTCCAACTGCACAAACACCAACATTGCGCTAGAGAAATGGGATGTTCAAAAGTTTAAGCAAACATGCAGGTCTTTTTACAGTTAAAAATGGGTTAAAATTAGGCTGTACTTGCCTGCTGAAATGGCATCCTTAAGGCACCTACGTTGACATAGGGTGCAACTCTACAAGCTTCAAACTGACTGGCAGCCCCTATGAGGACACCTGCAACAACAATAAAAATATATATTAATATGAAGGAACAAGACAAATAATGTGAGGTTAACAATTCCAGCATTGTTTCCCAATGTTCTAAATGGTACCAAGATAGAACTAATTCATTTGGATTAGACTATTATCTTTCTAAAGTGATGTGTAAATGTAATTTACTCACAAACTTCAGGACTGCTATTAACTGCCTTCAGAGGAGATTCTTAAATTGAAGGCCTTTGGGCATCGTTGAGAATTATTTTTTCTGTCTTTGTAATAACAATATTCTCCAACTCTCTCTTAGAATATCAAATGTTCCTTGAAAGAGAAACATACCTTTATGGAGTTGATTTTCTTGTTTTCTACATTTAGCTCTTCGATTTTGAAACCAAACCTACAAATTGGAGAGGAAAAATAAAACCTATATGTTATGATTCAAGAATAAAATGTCACAAGAGTATAGATGAGAAAGGAGTAGAGTTTTAGGCAAGGATTGGAAGATATAGCAAGCAATCTTTCACTTATATAAAACAGCCTCATTTTCCAAATAAACAGGTAAATAAATGAACTACAAAAATAGAAAGGTTACATAGACTTTTGCAAAATGAATTGTTACTTGATAAATTACTATTAGCCCCAGTTTCATCTTTCCACATTACAGAGTCCCCAAACCCTAAAACTCTCCCTGATATCAACATGATGATGGGTTTAGATGTTTCCTGGTAGGACCTGAGAAGAATGTTCTCATGAATAACGTGTAGTATTAATTAGTTTTATCTTCAAGAAAAACCAAACACCAAAGCAAATAATGACTCTTGGGGAGAGGGGGGAGGAATGGAGGAAGAAGGAAGAGATAATTAGTGTCATAAAAGCCTCAAGACAAAGAAGTTTAGAATTTTTCTGTTCCTCTGTGCAGCAGAGTGTAACATGGTAGCAGAATAATTGTGCCATTATCATGATAATCTAATTTGCTGCTATTGAAAAAGCCACTGCTTGCAGTTAGGGTGATAGAGATACATTCAGAAAATAGCTCTAAAACTTAAATAAAAGTATGAAAAATTGAAGAGCAACAATAAAGTGCACTTCTTAAGAGAAGGAGAAAAAGAGCACTCCATGGAAGGGGTGTGTGGGAATCAAGTAACTCCTATATACCATCTTCTACTGGATATTCCTTTTTACACAAACTTGCTAACTTTTAGAGGCACTATGACAGATTTTTAAAAATTCAAGGACAGCTTGCTTTTATACTCCAGTTTCCATAATATAGCACACTGGCTGATTTATGAATTAATGTTTTATTTTTTTTTAAAAGCCCATGAAAGTAAAATATTGCTTCAGTGCTTTATGTTTGCAAAAGCAATTGTCTTTGTCAATATAATGGTTCAAAAATTTGTCTGCCATGTAGTGTAATAGGAGTATGGATTTCATGCCAGGGTATCTTCCTTTGTGTAACTCATATGGTCCAAGGCCTATTTCTTTCCTATTTCTTTCTCTAGAATAGTTGAAACTGAGATATTAATACTCATAACTATAATAATTATCATCACGTCTTTAAGGGGTTGTTGAACCTCTAGAGATATCAGTGCACAGAGCAAAGCGGCAGAGGCTTAACAAGGAAGGCTCTGCTGTTGATGCTGTGATGACCAAGGCGGCCTTTTATTACTTTTTCCCTTCAACGTTACTGCTCTGTTTTTGTCCTGATCCTATTACAAGATGCAGGGAAACCCCCATAAGAATTGCGTGCATAGTTTGCTGCAGATGGTGGTCTCTGTGCCCAGAGACCCAGGGAGTATCTGTTACAGCGATACTTTGTAACAGCTGCAGATGTTCGGGCCTAAAACTGCTCCATGTGTTCAAACAAATAATGATCATCATTTTCTCCTATTTTATTATTTGAGCGGAAGAGCGGAAATACAATCTGAAGCATTTAACATTTTTTCCCCTTCAAATGTCCCCAAAAGCCCACTTCTGTTATTACATTCACCTCCACAACCAGTAAAGAAACCCCTCCAATTCTAACTTCACCCGGTCTGGCACTTGCTGGGGGTCAGACTTTGGAAATGTCAATACTGAGATAAGTGGATTGTTTTAAAATTGAGTTTCTATTGGGTTAGGCTCATTGCCTTGGTTAAGTGAGTGAACAAAGGGTGACCAAAATGCATTTATTTCTCCCCCTGTTTCACACACAGTTTGAGATCGACCGCTAATGGCAGACTGTAAATTTCTACACTTAACAGCTACTAATTTACTTTATAGTCTATACATCTATAAACCTAATTGTCATATCCGCTTGGCAAACCTACACCCCAGAGCAGATCCTCAACGAAATGCAACTCGCGCGTGCAAAATATCCGTTGTAACTTTTAAGGCATCCAGAGATAAAACGTTTCCTGTGGGATTTTTTTTAAAAGACTTATAAAAGTAGGCCCATTAGGATTAAACCACATTAAAGCGAGTGGGGGGTGTGGTTTATAGAAACTCTGGGAGCAAGCCCAGCACAGCTTTCTTCTGCTGGGAACATATGTTGGGAGATATTTA
>JAQZBX010083459.1:0-13388 GCA_029593785.1 Cabassous unicinctus
GTTCCTTGGGGTGGATATTGTCCATCATCATTCCCTTGTTAGTTGTCCTGGGTGAGTCCAATGAACTGGATATTAGGTGTTACAAGTCTGCTGAAATTCAAGGCTCAGCTGGCACATGGATAGACCAAAGATTTTAGTCACTGGGACATACATTTATCAAGTATAGTGCTAATTATAGGTTCAAATAAAAGGGGCAGAAGAGCCATGTGTAGAGAGCCTATAAATGAGTCTGACTCTGTTACACTGGGGAGCATAAATTCAAATGTAAGGCCCACTGACAGGGTGCCAAATTCCTGAACTGTTTTCCCTGCTTACAGTTTCTGGATATCTCTAGAGCCCTCAGGAGCCCCACTATTTAAGGCGCTTTTACTGTGGCAGTCAATGAGATCCTGTTATCTCTGTAGAAAATTGGCAATGTACAGAAAATATTGAACAAGAAATAATGATAAAGGGCCCCATACACCAGGAATGTCTTGAAAAAGAAGAATGAAGTAGGAGGACTCTCACTACCTGATATCAAAGCATATTACAAAACCACAGTGATCCAAACTGCATGGTATTGGCACACAAGGATAGACATACTGACCAATGGAATCAAATTGAGAGTTCCAGAAATCAACCTACACATCTGCACCAACTGATATTTGACAAGGCTGCCAAGTCCATTTAACTAGGACAGATTAGTCTCTTCAACAAATGGTGCTGGGAGAACTGGCTACCATATCCAAAAGAATGAATGAAGATCCCTATCTCACACCCTATACAAAAAACTAACTCAAGATGGATCAAATACCTAAATATAAGAAACAGGACCATAAAACTCCTAGAAGAAAATGTAGGGAAGCATCTTGTGGCTGGCAATGGTTTCATAAACCTCTGAAAAACCAGAGGATAAAATGCAGGGTTGTATAACACAGTGAACCCTGTGATGGCTGAGAAGTAGGGTTAATATGGGGGGGGGGGAATATACCTAAAGCAAAATATGACTATAGTTAACAGTAATAGTTAACATCTTGCATCAGTTTTAACAAAGATACCATGCTAATGTTAAGTATCAAAAAATGGAGGGGGGGGTGGAGATTATAGGATCATTGCATATTTTATTCTTTGAAAAATGTTATATGCCATAGAAACAACCAAGTTTCCTTGTCCATTATACTGTTTTATTCTGAGGCTTCTCTGAAAGTGCATGTGAAGAGCTTTACCTGAGAACTAAGGCAAGTATATAATCTATGTTTTACTCATCAATTAACATAACCCTGGTAAGAAGGTAAAGATGGGCTACAGTCAGGTGTCTGGATAGACTGGGTCCTTTGAACATCTTGAAAGTTATATAGCTAGATACCTCTACAGGATATAAAAGTATACTGGTTACCATAGGTATGTTTTCTGGTTAAATAGAAGCCCACAGAGTAGCTAACAAAATATTAAACTTTCTTCCTGGGGAAGTCCTACTACCTTCTCAAATAAGAGGACAAATGGCTCTGGATTATATAAGCCTTGCCTAATAAAAGAAGACAGGCCAATAAGTCAAGCCCTCAATGTTAAGGCTTACATTTATGAACCTTAGTCCTGTAATAATGAAATTAAGCCTAAGTATAATTACTGCCTAAAAGTTGCCTCATGAAAACCTTCTTGTTACTCAAATGTGACTCCTCTCTAAGCCAAATATTCTGCAAATAAACTCACTACCTTCCCCCGACCAGACATGGGACATGACTCCAGGGTTGAGCCTCCCTGGCATCAAGGAATTATTAACATGCATTAATCAGCAATACATTGGAGAAGGACCTTGACCAAAGGGGGAAATATTAAATAAAATAGAGTTTTTATCACTAAGAGATTTCAAAGTAAGTCGGGAGGTCATTCTGGAGGTTATTCTTATGCAGATCTGTGGCAGACTTCACAAACTGCACAGTAAACAAAGCCTCAAACAAAAGTGCTCTTGAGGGCCCCAGGGACATCCAGAAACCATAGGCAAGCCGCAAGCCTCATGAGATCAACACCTCTAGGCAAGCTCTATTTGGGAATATATGTAAATCTAGTTCCCCAAAATAACATAGTTATACGCATTTATAAATTCCTTAATCATGATTCTTCCACTCCTTTATCTGAACCTATAATTTTCAATTTACCTGTTTAGTATAGTTCTCAGAGACAAAAAGGCTCTGGTTGGTTCCTATGCCAGTTGAGCCCTGAAACCTAGCAGATATGTGGTCAACATATACTCTCCAGTTCTTCAGGCTTGCCCTGAACAACCAACAAAATGATGAGGATGGACCAGCCCCACCCCAAAAACAAGGAGTTTCTTCAACTGCAAGTGAAACAATTCCTTTTCTCTGCCCCATCCCTTCTCAGCCTGAAGCAGTCAGAGCAGACATCATCCCAAACCCTTCAAGACTGAGGAATGAATAAAAATGGGGTGGGGGGAGGGGATTATAACCAGTGACCAAAGCAGATCTATTGTTATTGTAGTTGCTAATTGAGAAACTTGTAACATTAATACAAATAATAAATTTTTAAATTAAAAAAACATATTACAGGAGTGAAAGTAAAAAAAAAAAAGTTCCATATCTACATTCCCAGGAAAGTCAACTATTAGTATTTTTGCAAATTTTTGCCATATTTTATGCTTACACACATTATCTCACTTTTGAAACCCCCAAAGTTCTAAAAATCAATTTTTTTTTCATAGCTCATTTGGCAATAAAATTCTAACCTGAACTAAATTCATTTGGTGACAAAACCTGGCCTCACCTGGCATGAGGTTATTTGTAGTTTTTATTTATCCCACTTGGTGTGAATATTCATACATTTCCTACAGAAAGATTAAAGTGTTTGAATAAGGGATGCTGCCACAGACACCACTGCAGATGCTATCTTTTGAATTACCTTTTAAATGCTAAAGAATCTGAGTTCTAAAATATATCTTGTCCTAAGGATTTACTAAGCTGCTTTATGTAACGTGGTAGGCAGGAAAATGGCACCTCAAAGATGTCCACGCCCTCATCCTTGTTAGCAGTGATTATGTTAGGTTATATGGCAAAGGGGAATTAAGGTTGCAGATAAACTGTTACTAATCAGCTGACCTTGAGATGGAGAGATTATCCTGGATTATCTGGGTGGTACCAATGTAATAACAAGCTTTCTTATAAACAGAAGAGGGAGGCAGAAGACAGAGAACCACAGAGATGGCAGTGTGTAACAGAATGGATATGACATTGCTGGCTTTGAAAATGGAAGAAGAGGTCCACAAGACAAGGAATGTGGGCAGCTTCTAGAAGCTGGAAAGGGCAAGGAAATGGATTTTCTCCCAGAGGTCCAGAGAGGAATGCAACCTTGCCAATACAGGCCAGCCAACTCCTTTATTTCAGCCCAGTGAGGCCCACTTCAGACTTTAGACCTCCAGAAGTGTAAGATCATAAACACGTATTGTTTTAAGCCACTTAGTGTGTGGTAATCTGTTAAAGCAGCAATAAGAAACTAAAGAATATATAAACTATAAAATTTACACACCCATATGTATATATATGTATATGTATATATACACACACACACGTGGTGAATATATAGGATTAAATGCATTTTTAACCTATATATGAATTATACAGTGCCTGGCACAGAATAGAAACTAAAAAAAAAATGTTGAGTATATGAATGAATGAATGAATGAATAAATTAATGAATTGAATGAATACTGTATGAATGTGGAGATGCAAAAGAGTTGAAAATAGAGAGGAGTCAGCTTGTGGTCTCTGTAATTGTCAACTATTGCTATATAACAAAGACTTGAACTTCAGTGGCAAAAAACAGTGACAAACAGCAATAATAATATAATCACTACTTGGGGTTGACAGTGTCAAAACAAAGGGATTTAGATATCTTGAAACAGTTTTTCCCACTGTAAAATAGCCCTGCCAGGGCAACTGTGAAACTTGAAACCATTGCTAGGTATTGCATGATAATCAGATCTAATGTAATGGTAATCCAGAAGCCATTTAGACAGAATAAACTGGTTCAGTTTATCAAAAAGAGTAGATAATCCTAAACCATTTGTGGATAATCTCAACTTCACTTGATTTTTGTTTGCTCTGTATAACTCTTTTATCTTTCTTCAGTCTCTGGAATTGCCAACAGAATTAACAGGTTTGGTTTAAAGAAGTCTTATGAGAGGCAAACATTTAAAGCATTAGAAAATTTAAATTGAAAACATTTAAAACTGAAGGAAATTTTAAAAGCATAAATCTATCCAAGAACTGTCTGCTATTTTTTAAAAAATGTACAATATTTTCAAATCCCTTGAAGAGATACAAAATAACTTTAATTCAGTCTATTAGAGGAAACTGCTTTTTTTTTAATAGAAGAAAATTTCTGAGAAAGGAATTAATTAGTCATAAGAGCCATTAAATCTCCTCAAATGAAGAGAGGTTTCCACTGGAAATTTTATAAATATTCATAAAAATATTACTTTTACTGACAAGATGACATTTGCTTTATTAAAACCACCTAACTTGAAGAAAGTATCCCCAAAGAAATATGAGAACACAGGGTAGTATGAATATTAAGTAAGATAACATTTTTAGCTCCTTATTTCTCCTTATTTATCTTTTTATGGCATGTGAGTTTAAGAAGTTGCTTCAAGACTGGGAAATTATTGTAATCTGTCTAATAAGGTAGTTCAGAAGGCAGCTGGCTTTGGTGTAATAATGGTTTATTGGTAATGGCTACCTACTTCTCTCTGACAGAAAAAGGCTATACCATCTAGAAAATAGCTTCCATAGCATGAAATGGCAAATGAGGGCCCATGAGTTCTATTCCCAGGTCATCCAGGAGTTGCAAAGTCAGGCAAAGCAAAATAAATTTGTTCTATTCACTCTGGATGATCTTAGGATGCTTTGATTTTTAAGTCATGTAACCTCAAACTGAGTTGTTGGGTTACATGTTGGTAATTACTCATAAGAGAGACTATTATAAACTAATAATAAGCTTTTCTTTAATAAAACAATAGATGTTTGTTTATAAAAATTTTAAAAAAATAGATGGTTTTAAAATTATCTCAGTTATATGAATAAGTATTTTTCCATTATGGATCTATGTTTCTCTAGAAAATTTTTGGGCTCAATATATGGCAAAAACCAGCTTCAAGAATGCATCCAAGTTTTAAAAATTGCATGAAGAAATGAAAAATGTTTTCTTCTGAAAACTGTTAACTCTCACTCTAATTTCTGTTAACCTAGATTGAACTCTCTGACCACTTGCCTTAGTTCCGACGCTGCGGTGACAAAGCCAGTGGACTGGCTTAAACGATGGGACTTTATTGTCTCAAGGTTTCGGAGGCTGAAGGCTTGCTTCCTTCTGTGGTCTGTAGCATTCCCGTGCTGGGTTGCCGCAAACCTTGGGATTCATGGCTTAAGCCCTGCCTCAGTTACATGGCGATGACCTCTTCTCTCTCTTCCGGGTTCTGCTTGCTTCGGACTTCCGGCTCCTCCACATGGCTTTCTTTTTAAAGGACTCCAGCAATCCAGATTCAATACTGTCAAAGAAAACTCTGCACAGGACAACGTCAGACAGGCAAGAATGGCTTTATTCAGGGGGCTGCTAAAGCGGGGGTGGAGGGGAGTAGGATTTAACACCCTTGAAACAAAAGACAGCAAGTTTTTAAAAGGGCCAGGGATGGTTTGGAGGGAAAGCAAGGGAGGATGGTCACTGGGATGGGTGAGTGGTTTGCTGAGACTGCACTGTGGAGAGGATGGGTCCTAGGAGAAGGGTGGGGGATTTATTGAGGTTGAGATTAAGACCACTTGGTTCAGAATGTTTTCTTTTGTGATAATTAGGCTGCCTGGAGTATAAGGGCTGAGAGAGAGGAGGAGGGTGATAAGGCTCCTGGATAACCAGAGGAAGAGGGAGAGGTCGGTGCAAGTTTTTTTTTAATTGATTTTATTTTTTCTTTTTGGTGTACAGTTCTATGAGTATCCCACCCCCCTGCTTGCTGTCTGTGTCCATTCCCTGGGTGATCTTCTGTGTTTGTTTCTTGCCTTCTCATTTTTTTCCTTCTGGCTTCACTGGGATTCGATTCTAGGGACCTCCGATGTGGGAGAGAGGCACCCTGTCACTTGCGCCACCTCAGTTCCTGGTTTCTGGTATGTCTTGCCTTGACTCTCCCCTGCATCTCTCTTTCGTTGCATCATCATCTTGCTGCATGGCTCACCACATGCTCACGCAGGGCCTGTCTTGCCTGCTCACCTTTTTATTTTACCAGGAGGTCCCAGGGATTGAACTCGGGCCCTTCCATATGGTGGACGGATGCCCAACCATTTGAGCCACATCCGCTTCCCCAGTGTAAGTTTGATATATAAAATAGTTAGGGTTTAATGTTGTCTTTTTTCACTTTCCTTTTTATTTTTCTTTCTGCAGTCTGAGTTGTTTTTCTCTGCAGTCCCAGAGATACAAGACTGGTTTGAAGGTAGTCCAAGTTAGAACCTGGGAGGCTGTGGATAGAGGCGCATGAGAAGTAAGGCTGGTAGCCTGGTCAAGGCAAAGAAAATCTTTTTGGGTTCCTCCTCTTGTTCAGGAAATACATCAAGTTTTTTATTGAGCAACTTAGTTGGCTCTCGATAGGATGGGTTTTAGTGTGAGGGTGGAGGAGAAGTTGAACTATCTGTTGAGAGGTGGTGGTAAAAGGTCAGTTGTTTTAGGGTCTGGCATCTTAAAAGTGAGATGTCTATAAGGAAAAAGAGAAATATTAATATAAAAGGTCATATTAAATTTAAGAGATTGGTGAATGAAAATCTTTCTAGTATGCTTCTTGTGTTTCTTGATGCTAAAATGTAGATGCTTTTGGTGATGTGTTCACAGTCATGGTTATTTCTTATATGACTTGAGCATTGGACCAGACTTCTTTAGTGACATGGAAGTAGCTTGTCCAGGGAGAAATCCAGCCCACATGTCTGCTGCAGGGAAGAATTCTCTGAGAGATATATTCAGTCATCCAGTTTTAGCTCACAGTGTTCCTTTAGATCCTGGGGAAAAGGCCTGCTACAAGACAACCTAGAATCTCACTGATTTGGGCCATCAGGTTTTACCTTTCAGTGATCTCAAATCAGAAGGGTGGGGGGAGCAGGTGTAGCTCAGTGGTTGAGCGCCTGCTTCACATGCACAAGGTCCCAGATTCAATACCAGGTACCCCTTCCCCCACCCCCCCCACCCCCAAAAAAAAATCAGGAGGGTGAGAGGAAAATCAGAAACATTAGTTTGGAGAGTTGTAGCCAGATTTTGAAAGAAACTGCAGGAATAAAAAATTGTTAAATGTTGCCCTATGTGTAAGATGACAGGCCCCAGTCCAGTCTATAGGTAAGTAACAAAACCATGCAGTTAACTGCGGTTTACAAAGGGGTGAAAAATAGCTCAGACAATGAGCAAGAGAAGAATCTGATAATCCCCAGGAGTGTGCTACAGTTTTCTCTTGAAACATGGAATTCCTCTTTCCTGTCACCTCCTTTTGATCAAAGCTAATCACAAAGAAAGATGATTCTTGATTATAAAATAAACCGGTTTCATTAGGTTTAGCCTGATTATTTACATGGGTGCAGCAAGAATGGTGATTCACCATATAGACCTTTTTAAGTTTGCGTTGTTAGAAGTTTTTATAAGGCATCTTAGATTGGGCTTTTAAAAGCCTCTCGGGTTAGGAAGTCAAGCTCCAAATTTGCCATCAGATTTTACCTGCAGTACCTATAGATTAGGTTGAATTCCTCTCTCCTCAAGTTCCCTCCAAAATTGGAACTGGTTCCTGGGCCTGTCAGGAAGTGACCTTTACTCACCTGTAAGCCTGGGAACCCTGTAAAACAGGTACCAGGCCAGTTTTTCCAAGAGGGCTTTGTAAGAATCGGCTCCATAAAGTCAACCTTAGTTCCTTGGAAGTGTCTTAAATTTCTTAAAAGCCTTGATTGTATAGTAATGTTACTAGCTTTGTCCTGTTAAGAAAGCAGACAGAGGGGTCTTTTTGAACCTGTGCAAATAGTTGTGTTGCCGTGAAAATAAGAGTACTCAAGAGTTTCCAAATTCTGGAGAAATCCGGCAGGGAGAAAAAGATAAATGTTTCCATTTTGTACACAAAAGTATAGACGACTTAATTGTTACGAGTTATAGATAAGGTAAAACAGACAGGGGTTCCTTATGTCCAGTAAATAGACCATTAAATCCTTAGCAAAATTTTAAACAAAACCCATAATGACCCTTTATGAGGTCATTCAATGCTATGTCATTGATTCTTGTTCTGCTCTATCTTATATTAACATTCTCGTGAACCCATTAGCTTTTCCAGTAGCGTTCTGGAAATTTTGAGTCAGTACAGTGGTATGGTCTCAAAGTTATTTAAGTGATGTTATTAGAAGGCTGTGCCCCAGATTACTTGACACAGTCCTTTCCATGGGTCTTTGAAGCAGTCCATTTTATGTTGTAACTGATTGCATCACCTTTAGGGAAGTATCAGAGTAAAACCAACAAAGAAAAACAAAAACTTTTTGTGGATGACAGAAGACTAAAGTGGCTGTGGCTAACATTACTGGTTTACAAAAGTGAAAGAGCTGATGAGAGTTCGTTATAAGAAAAATGCAACAAATGAGGAAATTTGGTTGTTTCCATGGCATGTAGCATTTTATAAGAATAATTGAAATTATGACTGGCAAATTATACCGTTACTGTCTAACATCAGGCAACACAGTACCACGACATATCATGGATGGTGAAGACATTGACAAATCTCTAGGAACTTTATACAATTTCTGAAGTAGTTAAAATAATAACATTTCACTCATTCAAATTTAACTAATGGGAGGTTAAGCATCTCTTTTAATTTGACAATACTTCCCACACAACTCATAATATATGAAATAAACCTAATTATTTTTTGCATCCCTTTTTTTATAAGGGGAAGAACAAATCCTTTGTGATTTTCTAGGGGCTGTCTGGAAAATCCCAAAGACAGTTTAAGATAAAATAAGACATCAGTTATTCTACTTTCTGTTTCTATAATTTTGCATATTCTCTGATATTCTCTTTATGGTTACCATGGGCTTCAATTTAACATCCTAAATCTATAACAATCTCATTTGCTCTGATACCAACTTAACTTCAATAGTATATACACAATATGTTCCTTTACCTCTCTGTCCCCTCACCTTTATGTAATTCTTGTTGCAAATCAATTACTGGGGGGTGGGGTGGGAATATGTAGGCATTCTCCATGTGGAGTTTGTATTCTTTTATGGCTGTCTTATAAGTTTGAAATTAAAAGAAGTTAAATTAATATTTCAAAATATTTATATTTATTTTTATGAATTTATTGTTTATTTTATATTATTTTATTTTTTTAGATACTCTTTAGATAGAGATTGTACCCAGGACCTCATATATGGGAGGCAGGCACTCAACCATGGAGCTACACCTGCTCCCCTATATTTACATTTAAAAATAAAAGGTTAATTCTTTACAAAAAAAAAGAAGACATTTAGGATTTGATTTTGGGGAGGCAAAATGTCAAAAGTTATCAGGAGATTTGAACACTTGGTTAAAGAGGGTCACTAGGAAACAATGCTTTGCTCTCTAACCTAAGCGACAAGAAAAGATTTAAAAAGTAAGTAAAAAAGGTAACATGTTTGTAGCCATCTGGCAATTCAATGTAATTATGAATTCCAAAAATGTAATTGGATCATGCTTGTAAACTGATCTGTTAATCTGGGCCTGATTAAGTTATGATTAAGGCATTGGCTGGGCCACGTCAGTAGGGTGTTGAGCCCCACCCCTTGGTGGGTGGGGGAATCGAATATAAAAGGCAAGGCAAAGGACAGAGGAAGCAGTTTTTGAGAAGCAGTTCTGATTTTGGAGTTTCGATGTTGGAGAGAAGGCCCCAGGAGAAGAGAAGTGAGCTGTTCGCCTGATAGTCTGCAGCTGACCTTGTGGAGGAACCAGAAGAGCTAAGCCCGGAGAGAACGCAGCCCCAGGAAGAGAGGAACCCAAGAAGCCTGAACCCTGGCAAACGTCAGCAGCTGTCTTGCTCTAACACGTGGCAATGGACTTTGGTGAGAGTAGAAACTTAACGCTTTATGGCCTAGTATCTGTGGACTACTACCCCAAATAAATACCCTTTATAAAGACCAACCCATTTTTGGTATTTCACATTAGCACCCCTTTGGCTGACTAATACAATGTTTGTAAAAACCTTAGTTCTTTTAAAAATGAGAAGAACTTGATTCTGTTAAACAATCAAGGACATGATAAAGGCAACATAAAGTACTGGAAATTATTCTGATAAGACACAGAATCTCTGCCTTTTAGGCAGATTACTCAAAGGGTAAAGAAAAACCATTTATAACCTCTGACTAAGAGCAGGCAGTAATCCAAGAAAATGTATCATTTTAACAGATGAAAAACAATTCTAGTTTTGCATCAGTATATTATTTGATACTAAAGCTCTTTTAAAAATCCTCTTACCCAGCATTGACAATAAGAGATAAAATTCCTTTCCACAAGACTTCTGTACTCTTTCATTTCCATTCAAGTTTTATCCTACACTTTCCTCTTTCTCATTCTGCAATGACCAGCCATTTTACCTTAGGACAGAACTCTTCCTTTCCTTTTTCTTTTCCTTTTCCTTTTCCTTTCCTTTTCTTTTAATAAAACACATCCTGCATACCTTTCATATCTGATTTAGCATAAGCCTAAGGTTTTATGTTATCAAAAGATCTTGGAATCTATCTTCAAGCTGACATCCTACAAAACACGATTACTGTTGAAATAAAGTTTGTCAGAATAATGACTCAATTTGGTTAAATGCAAATTTACATTTTTTTGAACATCTTAAACATCTAGTAGATGTAATGCTAGCTTATTTGATCAGTAAGCCTGCATTAAATCAAGAAGAACATACCCAAGTAAAATAAAAACTAACTCAGAAGACAGCTTTGAACTAAAAATATAGTTCTCACTTGCCGAAGAGTTACCTAAATTATGGGAACTTAAAATTTGAAAACATTAGGGTTAGATTTTACAAGAATACTTTTTTAAACATTGAAATTATTGTAAGTTCAGTTTCTTTAATTCCTGGGATTTTAGGTGTATTTAATTTATATCAGTGCTTATTTATCTTTAAGCCAATTTGAACAGAGCTCCTTTAAGGAATTTTATAAATTAATTTGATAATATTATTCAGACGTAGAAGCTATCTTATGTACATGCATAAGCATAAAGACAGTTACAAATAGAGAGCTTATAGACTCAATTCTAAAAATTTCAGCCACGAGTCAGACATACATACAGAAATACAAAACTTACTAGTTTATATAAAAGAGCTGGCTTTCATCTTTGCCTCATTATAATCAGGGTTGTGTCCCTGGCAGATGGGCCAAGTTGAGATTACTTGCTTAATTTAAAGTTAAAGCCCCCCACCAATATTGTGCAGGAAACTTTTAAGATCTTTGCTCTAATGTATAATCTTAAGAAGGTTGTGGACTAAATTTTGGGTGAGACACTGAAGAAAGACCAAGCAATTGTATAGGTGCTAAAAAGTCCATCTGGTTGGATAGAATATCTAGTCTGTTTCCAATGAACCATTTTCAGCCGCACGTGTTTGCTTTTGGGGTCCCCGAGCTCCTGGAGAGCCCCCAGTGGGGAGAATGGGGCTTGATGTTCCAGTGACTACAGGGAGTTGAGGGGCTGGAGTGGGAAGGGAAAGAATTTAAAGGAGCTAAAGAGAAGGTTGAAGGTGATAAAAAGAAGGAAGGAAGAGAGGGGTGAGCCAGTTTGGGGAGACTGCAAATTTCCCAAAGAGACCATAGGAGTTCTGGGGAGCCATTAGTGAAATTGTACCCTGGAGAAACAAATTGGACAGAGTTAGCACCCTAGTGACCAAGCATATAATCAGTAGGGATCTTTAGAGGAATGCCAGAAGATTGGGAATTCCCCAAGTGAAGGAGGATTTGAAAGCAGCAATTAAAATTTAAGATCCCAGCAAAAGAGGAAGAATCAAAGGAAAGCCCTTGTTGTGCTTTAATGGAAAAACCATCTGGAGCACAAGACCCGCTCACCAGGCCCCAGACATCCAAGTGGGCAGAGGACAAGATGTCTGTGTTACCCCTGAGTCAGTGCAGTTGAGAGTTTGAGGGTCCAGTGGGTGTTCTGTCAGAGAAAAAACTGTGCAGAAAAATGGTAAACAGGCAAGGATGACTTTATTCAGGGGGCTGCTATAGCAGGGTAGAGAGAGCAGAACTCAGCTCCCTTGAAACAAATACAACAAGCTTATTTAAGGCTGGGGTGGGTTGGAGGAAAGCACTGGAAGACAGTAAGGGGAGTTGATCACTGGGATAGGTGAGTGGCTTGCTGAGGCTGCACTGAGGATAGGATGGCTCCTCAGAGATGGGTGAGGGATATATTGAGGTTGCAATTGGGACCACGTGGTTCAGAATGTTTTCCTTTGTGGTAATTAGGCTGCCTGGAGTCTGTAGGGGCTGGGAAAGAGGAGGAGGGTGATAAGGGACCATCCAATTAGGAGCCTTTCAGGTGCCTGGGTAACTTGGGTGAGAGAGTGGAGGGAGAGGTTAGGAGCGAGACTGATATTTAGAACAGTTAGGGTCTGCAGTTGTCTTTTTTTCTCTTGGTTTCCCACAGCTACAAGATTTGTTTCAAGGTAGTCAAGACAGGGGAGAGAGCAGATAGAGGTGTGAGGAGTAAGACTGACAGCTTGGTCAAGACAAAGAAAGACAGTCTTTATCAGACCCAATCTTATTCAGTTGGGCCACACATTAATTAATTAATTTAAAATAACATCGTTGAGGGATCGCACACCCATAAGAATATGGATTAATATCAAGTACATGTCTAAATCGGGGTACATAAGTCAATCTACCACACTATTATTTCTACTTTTGGAAACAAAATGTCAGACATTAGAATATTATCAGACTTAATTGGCCTTGTTAAAAGATGTGTAACTGCAGAGGACACAATATCTGGTTTGCACGTGTGTCTCCATCCAAAACTGAAATGGTGATCCTTAAAATATTGACAATTTACATCAATCTCAAATTGTGCTAACCTTTAAAGTCACAACTAATTAATTTTTTTTAACCATATTTATTTTGGATTTTCATATGATTTCCTGTACCTATTTCCAGTGCTCCCTTCTTAGGCACTCCAACCCATAATAATGCCAGTAATTGTGACAGCTCTTATCTTTTGAGAACTTATTCTGTGCCAAGCACTGTTCCAAGCATATAATACATGTTAAATTCTGACTGATTTCAGAGGCCACCTCTTAACCAGCATGCTACATAGACTGTTTCTTTACTTTGTTTTTTTGAGTAATTTTTATTGTACCTGAAAAAAAAAAAAAA
>JAQZBX010083460.1:0-13381 GCA_029593785.1 Cabassous unicinctus
AAAAAAAAAAAAATGAAAATGAAGAAGACTTAAAGAAATGGAAAGACATTCCATGTTTATGTATTGGAGGACTAAATATCATTAAGATAAAAATTCTACCCAAACTGATTTACAGAATCAATGCATTCCCAGTAAGAGTCTCAATAATTTTATTTTGCAGAAGTGGGAAAAAAAATTATCAAATTTATTTTGAGGGTTAAGGTGCCCTGAATAGCCGAAAAGTTCTTAAAAAAGAAGAATGAACTTGGAGGACTCTCATTTCCTGACTTGAAAGCATATTGCTTAGCTACAGTGGTTAAAAACAGCATGGTACTGGCATAAAGACAGACATATTGGCCAATGAAACTGAATCAAGAACTCAGAAATAGACTCTTACATCTACAGTCAAATGGTTTTTGACAAGACAGCCAAGCCCTCTCAGCTGGAAAGAGTTTATTCAACAAATGGTACTGGGAGAACTGGATATCCATACCCAAAAGAAAGAAAAAAGACCCCTATCTCAAACCTTGTACAAAAATTAGCTCAAAATGCATCAAGGAACTAAATATAAAGGCAACAACCATAAAACTCCTAGAAGAAAATGTAGGAAAACGTCTTCATGATCTTGTGGTAGGTGATAGCTTCTTTAACCTTATACCCAAAGCACAAGCAAAAAAAGAAAAAGTAGATAATTGGGACCTCCTCAAAATGAAACACTATTGCATCTCAAAGGACTTTCTTAAAAGGGTGAAAAGACAGCCAACAAAATGGGAGAAAATATTTGGCAATCACATATCAGATAATGGTTTAATATCCATGATATATAAAGAGATCATACAAGTCAATAATAAAAAGACAAATTGCCCTATTTAAAAATGGGTAAAAGACTTTAAAAGATAGTTGTCCAAAGAAGACATACAAATGGTGAAAAAAACACATGAAAAAATTTTCAACATCACTAGTGATTAGGGAAAGGCAACTCAAAACTTCATTGAGATATCATTTCACAACTATTAGACCAGCCACTCATAAAAAATCAAGAGAAATGGATGTGACTCAAGTGATTAGGCTCTCACCTACCATACGGGAGGTCCATGGTTTGGTTCCCAGTGCCTCCTAAAGAATACAGCAAGTTGGTGCGACAGGCAGGCACAGCAAGCTGACAAAAGATGACGCAACAAGAGGCACAAGAAGAAAAATGTAATGAGAGACACAACAAAACAGGGAGCAGAGGTTCCCAGTGCCTCCTAAAGAGGACAAGCAGTAAGGCAAGTTGGCGGGATGGGCAAGCATGGCAAGCTGACATGATAACATGATACAACAAGAGACACAAGAGGAAGAACATAATGAGAGACACAACAATGCAGGGAATGGAGGTGGCTTAAGCGATTAGGTGCCTCCCTCCCACATCAGAGGTCCCGGGTTCGGTTCATGGTGCCTCCTAAAGAAACAAAGAAGATGAACAGATGCAGCAAGTGTAAACAATGAGGGGGTGGGGAGAGATAAATAAAATAAATCTTTAAAAAATGTCAGAAAACTATAAATGTTAGGATGTGGAGAGACAGGAACACTTATTCACTGTAGTTAATATGTAACAATAAAATTGATTTGTTAAAAAAATACAAACAGGTATCACTTCACACCTATTAGAGGGGTCATTATTAAAAAGTAAGAGGGAAGCAAATGGGCCTCAATTGGTTGAGCAACCACCTCCCACATAAAAGGTCCCATGTTCAGTCCCTGGATCAGGTACCTCAAATAAAAAAAACCCAATCTAAGTGTTGGAGAGTATGTGGAGAAATAGGAATGCTTATTCCCTGTGGTGGGAATTAAGAATGGTACAGCCACTGTGTAGGACTGTTTGGAAGTTCCTAAGGAAGTTGAATATAGACTTGCCATGTGACATAGCAATATCATTACTAGGTATATACCCAGAAGAATTGAGAGCAGAGCAAAAAATAGACATCTGCACACTGATGTTTATAGCAGTGCTATTCATGATTGCAGAAAGTTGGAAAGAACCCAGGTGTCCATCACTGATGAATGGACAAATTGTAGTGTATGTATATGATGGATTATTATGTGGCAATAAGAAGAAATGAAGTTGTGAAACATATGACAATATGGATGAACCTGGAGTACAGTATGTTGAGTGAAGCAAGCCAGGCACAAAAGGACAAATATTGTATAATTGTGCTCTTAAGTAAATATATTGTGTAAGCTCAATGAGTTAATAATTAGAATATAGTTCACCAGAAAATAGAATGTGGGTAGAGAATGGAAAGCTGAGGGTTAATATGTGTAGAATTGGCAAAATGGTTGTTTGTAATTCTTTGGAAATTAATAGAAATGGTGGAGCATATCATAGTTTTTATAACTGGCAGAGTTCTTAAATGGGTATGAGTGGTTGAAAGGGTAAGTCTAAGAAATGTAATATGGGACTGTATAACATAGTGAAACTTCATGTATAATAAGATATGTGTGATATTGCATATATAAGATTGTTTATTCAAAATATAAATGTGAATTAACTAGAAAGATGGAAACAGAATAGCAGCATGTATGGGAGGGGATGCATAGAGAGATTGAGCAATGATGAGGTTTTTTTGTTTATTTTTTATTTTTTTTACTATTACTATTATTGGAATAATCAAAATGCTCTAAAAATGATTGAAGTGATGAATGTACAACAATGTGGTTATACCAAATACCATTGACTGTATACTTTGGATGGATTTATGCTTTATTAATATGTATCAATAAAATTAATTGGTTAAAAAAATTCATAGCACCATGTATTTGTTAGCCAAAGGGGTGCTGATGCAAAATACCAGAAATCTGTTGGCTTTTATAACTGATATTTATTTGGCATAGAAACTTACAGTTACCAGGCCATAAAGCATAAGTTACTTCCCTCACCAAAGTCTATTGCCATGTGCTGGAGCAAGATGGCTGGCAATGTCTGCCAGAGTTCAGGCTTCCTGGGTTCCTCTCTTCCCAGGGCTCATTTCTCTCCAGGCTCAGCTGCTCTGCTTTCTCCACAAGGCCAACTATAGGCTATCAGATGAATGGCTCTGCCTCTCTCCCTGAGGGTCTATGCTTATGTTTAGTGGAGACTTCTCTCCTTCCTCACGTATCTGCTTCTCTGTGTGTTTACTTCCAGGGCTCTAGGATCAAAACTCCAACCAAGTCCTCTCCTCTGCCATGTAGTTTTCTCTGTGAGTCCCCACCCACAAAGAGGGCTCAATGTCCTACTGAAATGGCCCAATCAAAGCCTTAATCATTATTTAATCAAGTAAAAGTGAAAGCTCTGAATCCAATATCATCTAATAATCCAGGAGGGACAGATTAGTTTACCAACATAATCCAATATCTATTTTTGGAATTCATAAATAATATGAAACTGCTACACACACTTCCCAAAAGTGGTAATGTAATATTATGTAACTGCACTGTGGGGGTCCATTGGTTACCCAACCCTGGCTCTGCCTCCCTAAAAGAAACCCAGCCTGCAGGACACAGCTGCCTGCATGCCTCTGGACACAAGTTAAAATGTAACAAAACTCCTCATAGCAGAAAAATGTACAGATAGTATTGTACACTGTAATTTGCTTCAGACTGTACAATGCCTTCCTACTGTAACATAACCAGAAGCCATTTATGTGCTTCATGTGACCCTAACAGAAACTCTGAGACCCTATGTATTGCCCTACATTTAATGAGCTTGTTTGCAGAGCGTTAACTTCATTGTCTGAACTGAGGACTTTGGAGCCCCTCTCCTGTCCTTAAGTCCCAATAAATAAAGCTCATATCTGATATGTGCCAAGGGTATCCTTTGGTAATGCAGCCACTAGGACTTGTGCTCTCCAGGAGTTGGGTTGCAACATTAATGTACCAGAAAAGTGTAAACTCTTTGCACAAGTGGGGTTGGTGTTGAGGGGTGTGGAGTAGATATTGGTAACAGCTAGTTACCTTGAATACATTTGCATATATTGGCTTGTAACTTGTTATTTAAATTAATAATATATTATTAACATTTTTACATGTTCAAAATAAATATATACCCAATTTTAATGTTTTCATAGATTTTTATGATTTTACAAAACTCCTAATTGTTTTATGTCTTTGCTTTTGACCTTTCATATTTTTCTGAATTTTACTATTATAAAAATGTTGCAATGAACTTTGAACATATCCATAAGTGTGTTTTAGTATAAGCATTTTTAAAAAGTTAATGCTATTTTTCAGTATACACATTTATAGCTTATGTTTTGTTAAAGTATATTGCCACTCAAGGCAGGAAAATTCCTCTTTTATCATAGCCTCATTGAAACTGCGTAGAGCAGTTTTAAAATCTGATATTTAATCACATAATTGGAGAAAATATTGAATATTCTTATTTTTATAATTACTTAATTATTGACATTATGTATGTATTCATTCATTCCTTTGTTCATCCATTCACTCATTCATTTTTTGCCTCTAATGATCATTTTATTTTTTCTCTTGCATATCACTGCTTCATTAACTTTGCTTTTGTTAGGAAGTAAGAATTATTTTTTAACTGCTCTTTACCTAACAATTATATTAATCCTTTATCTATGTTAAAAGTTGCAATTGTTTTTATTCTCATTTATTAATTTCTATATAGATATTATGTATGTAATTTAAAAGTCTGTCAGCTTAAATAGCACATAATACAAAAATGACACCATATATGAGATATAGGAAACTAATATTTACTGGAGTAAAATAAATTTCAATAACATAATTTTATACTTTAATCACCAAAATATTAAAATTATTTTCATAAACATAAGTGTATATTTCCTTACAGAATTACCTTAATGGTCCCAATTAATTTTTGTTTTAATTCTTGAAATTTTTTATATTTCACTACAAATGCTGACTTTCTACAAATTTGACTTTGGGAAAAACAACCCATGCAAAGGAAAAAAAATTTTACATGCTTTAGGGGATGTCTCATTCCAACAGCGTTCTAGTCCTCTAACCAAGGAGAAATGCATGGGTCTCTAGGGAGTTTTCGATCTACCCTCTAAAAGTTAATTATTTCAGGTAAGGTCAGGTCCAGTTCTTCTTTTCCCTGACCGACAGAACTTCAGGGCCCTGGAAGCACCAAAGTTCATGTTGCTGGCTGGAGTGAAGACACTCATACATTAATCAAGAACTGAACTTAAGAAGTGGTCAGAGTTGTTCAGGCTGGTCTGGGCCAAAAAAAGGCAAAGAACGATGGAAAGAAATTCTATATCAATGGGTAGAAAAGGGGGAAGGGAAGATAATCTAATCCCAGTCCAGTGATGGCAACTTCTGAACTGGATGTAAAAGTAGTGAAGTAATCATGGCTTCCACAAGGCTCACCAAAGGGATGACACTTGAGATGGGAAGTCCCATGGGACCCTCCTTCTGGAATCTGTGCTGGCTTATCTTCGCCTAGATCCTCTTCCTGAAGAGCAGACAGTAGAGGACGTGGACCTGACTATAGCCTTTTCAATTTGGGGGAAGCTATGGGAACGCTTCTGTATTATTTAACCAAGGGGGTGCTGATGCAAAGTACCAGAAATCTGTTGACTTTTTTAAAAGGTATTTATTTGGGGTAAAAGCTTACAGTTACAAGACCCTAAAGAGTCCGACTCAAGGTTACTTCCTCACCAAAGTCTGTTGCCACATGTTGAAACAAGATGGTGGGCGATGTCTGTGAGGGTTCAGTCTTCCTCTTTCCTCTCAAGGTTCTGTGGTACCACCTCTTTCGGATCTCAGCTGTAGGCTGGATGGCTTATTTCTTTCCAGGCTCAGCTGTTCTGTTCTCTTCAGCTGCAAACCATCAGGTGAAAGGCTCATCTCTCTTCCTGAGGCCACAGGAGTCTCTTCTGTGTCTATGGAGCTCCCTTCTTAGATGTATCTTCCCTGTGTATCTACTTCCATGTGTTTCCTTGATTTAGTGTCTGTTTATAAAGCACACGAAGGGGGTAGGGACTCAAACTGAGTTACACTCTACTGATGTGGTCAAATCAAAGCCCTAATCTTAACATAATTTAATCAAAGACTTTATCTAATATAATGAAAGCGTATCATGCTCAGAGGAACAGACCAGTTTACAAACATAATATCTTTTTTGGGAATTCATAAATAACATCAAACTGCCACACCTTCCAACTCTCACTGATGATTTCAGATCTTTGGCTGGAAGGGGTTTGCGATAATAAAATTAAATTAAATTAAATTAAATTAAATTAAAATAAAATAAAAAAAAACTCAAGAAGAACAAAAACCAGGTAGTAGTTTTGGGGAAGTTTCTAATTTGGAAGGAGGGCAAGTGTTTGTATGTGTGTGTTTGTAAACACACAGCCACCTCATCCAGGGGCTGGTGCCTGACCCAAAAACTTTCCCACAAGCCAATCCCACTAACATCCCTCCTTTCCCACCGCTTCCTTCCCCAGGGCCTCCACGGAAGGAGTGATGTTGTGTACTGTACTGTAGCAAGTCGCGAAGTCTGTATAAAAGGAAATGGAGATGGGTAGACTGGTCTAAAGTTAAGCCCCAGATCCCTGATCCCATGTGTGGAATAGGGGGTCAAAGGAAACATTCGATGGCTGAGGTTAGAGACAGGCAGATGATGATGTTTAGCATATATAGGCTTGGTACACAACAGATATATCACTGTCATGCTGGTTCAGTGCCTTGGCTTTTTTGTATACCTCCTTGGTTGCAGCTTCCTTAATAGGAATTGGATGGTTGACAGCATGGCCCAAAACAGTGGCTAAGCAGAGATCCTTCTGTATTATATTTCAGGCCAAAATCAGGCTTAAAGTTCTGTTGTTGTTTTTTTTCAGGATACTTAGGCAGTTCTGATCCAGGAAGATGCTAGATAAGAGTCCCTGATTGAGGATGTTCAAAAGTGTCTGCTGGAACTGTCTGTCACTTGGGCCAGGGTCAACTCCTCAGTGATGGTGGCCATCAAGTTTCCCTGGGCCATGTTTATAATCAGTATGTGCTGTGTTGTCAAGCTCACCTGGAAAGCAAGAGGTCTTCCACATTGCCTGGAATCAGCTACAGCAGTCCTCATATAAGCTCCTGTCTCTTGTTGTTAAGATCACCATCATCCAATCACTAAACAGCTTCTGATTCCCTGAGGCTTTCAGAAAGTAGTCCCATCTGGAAACAGTCACCTGAGCCAGCTCAGTGCTGTATCTGCATCCATCTCTGACATGTCCAGGAATGTTCCTGTGTGCTGCACTGACGCTTCCCACGGTGGATCCCTTGCATCACACCACTTGGTCCCAGCACCAGGTCTTTGGCTGACTTTGGTCTGACACACAGGTGAAAGTGATATCTCAAGTTGAACTGACTTTAGTGGAGTTTTTTCCTAGACAGTGCCCCTTCTGGATGAACACATCACATTTTTCTTCAGTCTGACTCCAGAAAGCCACCGTATGACCTGTTTTTCTCAAGTTGGATATGATGCCTCTTCTTATAAAGCCAGTATCCTTAAATCTTGTCTTTTTGTCTGTCAGCATGATGCTGCTATTTGCTGCCATGCTGTCTGCTGCCTGGATGGAGTTGGGACCAGTCTACTCTTCACATATTTTCAACTTCTTTATGATTACCTGGTAATAGAGAGTTGTTTTCTCTTTTAGGCTGAGCAGGAAATAATGGGAATGATTATCTGCATCTTTATCAGTCTTTTCATCCTTTGGGGGCTGACCTGACTTCTGGGAACTTAGTTCTTTGGCTCTTTTCAGAGGGGATTTGTAGCCTTTCTTTGAAAAGCCTTGAAGATGCTCCTTTTTTCCTTCTCACATGTTCCTCTTCAGTTTCCCTTCAAGCAAACTTTGCACTTCTCATCACCTGAGTTTGGGCTACTTCTCACCTCACAAGAATTATGCCTATTCTTGTCATCAGCATAAATGTGTGATGATGTCTGGTCTTTTCCTTTGTCCTTAGAAATGCTTCTTAGAAATCTACAACTACCCAGAAGATTTTATCCTTGTAATCTTTATAATTTATTTATAATTTCCTTTTTATGAGCATGATATGGTTTTAACTGTTCTGCTTTGAACCAAGAAGGAGCTTCTGTTCCAAAAAACTTCATAAAGAAGGACTTATTTCTATGCAATTTTTTCAAGTCCTTGGATGAATTAAAAATCTTTCTTGGCCAAAGAGCATGCAGTCAGAGGGTCCCCATACCAAGTTGCTGAATCACAGACTCACAGCTCCTATATTACCACTCAGTCGGTCCTATTTCTTTATCCCTCTCTATATCCATGTAACTTTGTTGTATGTGTCAGATTTTATTTTGCAAAAATGTCCACAACAGTATCTTCCATCTTCCATGCTCTAGTACTTTGTGATTTTGCTACCTTACATCAAGAGTAGAGTCTCATTCCATTCTCATTGAAGCAAGGCTGGCCTTATGACTTGATTTTAATCAATAGAATGTGGCAGAATATACACTTCATGACTTCCAAGACTAAGTGAAAAAATTCCATGCAGCTTCTGTCTGAATCTCTGGATGGCTATTCTAGAGGAAGAAGTCACTATGTAAGAAGCATGAGTATCCTGAGAACAGCATGAAGTAGAAGTCAATAGTGCTAGTAGTCAAGAGTGCTAGCTGAGACCAAACTTTGGCCACTTTAGCCCAAGTAGTAGACATATTAATAAAGGAAACTTGGACCCTCCAAACAAGTCCATCCATCCATCATCTGAGCTCTATTCAGTGACATTCAAAGCCAGGAGAAGCAGGAGAGTCATTCAGCCATTAATTCTTCAAGATGTTAAGAATTAATGATGTATATTGTAATGTTTGTTGTTTTAAGCCACTTTTATCAAGGCTAATCCAGTTATGCAGCAGTGATAACTAGAACATTATGTTCTCTCAGTTGATTCTATTTGACTTGTTTGATCAATGGGTTGTTAGGAGGCATGGCAAAAGAAGATGTTCACTGGTACTTACAATTTCCTGGGGGTTTTTTTGTGTTTTTTTTTTCTGTCATCACCTTTAGAAAGATATGCCTGTGCTAACCCACTAGTTTCAGAATGGTAAGGGACACATAGAGCAGAACTGGTCTAAGTAAATTACAACAGGTAATCCCAGACTAGATTTTTGCCCCAGTCAACCAGGCTACATAAGGGAGCCCAGCAAACCACAAACTCATTAGTAAGACCAGAGAAGATCAGCAAAGAGCAGTAAGAATCACCTGAGTGTCAGGCAACACACAGATACGTTTGGTTTTATTTTGTTATGTTTTATAATGCAGCAATATCTGACTAATATGTATTCCATGAAGATTTCACACTAACCAAAGAGTGAATAATTTGAGGTCAATGAGTTTACCATGCTACTTTTGTATTTCACATATTCCTTTGAGCATGAGAAAGACCCATTAAAATTCGTGTAACTGAATCAACAGTACTTTATATTGCAAAATATTTCATTTTAAACTCCTCTATTTTTCTCCAGCTTTAATGGAAAGTAAATACATATGTTTGGTTTTGCCCTTAGTTTTATACAAACAATGGCAATACATGTTTACCAATATAGTTAAATGGTATTTAGTGTGTGCAGGCAGCTTTAGCAAATTATTCTTGACAGTGTAGAGCAATAGAAGTCAGCAAAAACTGCAATCCAATCAGTGTACTATGTAAAGAAATGCTAAGATTCACTGAAATTTGCAAAAGATTGTCATGATAAACAGAATCTAAATGCTCACAGCTTGTGTGTAGCATAAATATTCCATTGAGAGAGAGAGAGAGAAGTTGGAGCTAAAAGATGTTGGTTTAATCTTCATTGTGGACATGAGCAAGACGATTTAAACAAGTTTTATGCTATATCTTTATCTTCATTTTCTTATTAACTTCTAATACCTCTTCCCCTCTACCATGCACACTTTGTGTGTGTATGTGTGTGTTTGTTGATAACTGAGTTGAAGACAGTAAATCAGGCACAATTTCTCTGTTGAAAGTTAAACAGACATTAATAAAGAAAGTTATAATTTGATTGAGATGATGTTTCTCCTCAGTGATGATCTTGCATACCATTTGTCTCAATTTAGCTATTTCATACACTTGCTGAAAAATAAAGAGTCCCTGAATCTCTCACTCCATACTGACTCCCTAGAAAGGCAGTGGAATCTTTACTACAAATGAGAACTATCAAAGTCACCTTCATGCTTACATGATATGGATATAGGTATCTCTCTATATTTTTTATTTATTCTTGCCCCACTCAGCATCAGCCAGAGGATTCTTAAAAATGGCCTGAGTGGAATTTTATTTCCTTCTTCAGCAGATACGCATCTTGTGAAGACATCCAGTGTTAGCAAGATTTTCATTGGCAAAAATGAATTTATCTTTATAATGTCGGTCTTCTGGTTGATTCAATTCTTCAAAGTTTTAAATGTTCTACTAAAGTCAATGAGGCTATTTAGCATCAGCAACAAATGCAGAAGCATAAATCAACATACTTATATTGCAATATAGAAACCAAGTTTTCTTACAAGAACACAAACCACAGAGTAATATAAATAGTTATTGTAGAAGAGACTAGACTGGAAATTAATATAAGTGATTAAAAGCAAAAAGCAAAAAAGTCTTTTTGGTTTCTTTCCTCATCAAGTTTCCAGTCAATTAATATCAATGTCTAAAACCCATTTGGGAGAATTAAAACCCAATTTGGAGTCATTTCCCACTAGATATTTATTAGGGCACTTTTTTCAAATACTAGATAAAAGTGCATCAATTTTTAAAATGCCTTTGTCCCTCCAAGGAGAATAATGCATGATGCCCTCCAATAATACAGAATATTTTAGAAATGTTACAAATAGTAAATAATATGATCTATTCACTCTAGATTTTTCCGATTTTCTTTTGCTATCCCTTAGTGATCATCTTATATATTTAAATTGTTTACATTACCATTTCCCCTAAATTCATGCACTAGTGGCCCTCTACTGAAACTGAATGTGAATTCTATTTAGAGAAACAACATCTATGTCATTTGGCATATTGGACATATACTGTTTATAATAGTAACTAGCCATGCTGAGTTTCTTTCCTTGGAGACCTCACATTTCCTGTCTTCTACTCCCATCTCTACATTTATAAATCATTAGCCTAATTATAAAGACTTTCTTATAGCTTTTCTAACACTGATATTACAAGAGAAAATTCTTCACTCTGCTCTTCCACACTTCATTTCGTTAGTGAACTCTTCTTCCCTGGAGAACCTGCCTCAACCAAACTGCCACAGTTGCAGTTTCCCTAAAGGGGTGCCATCAGTTTTTTAAAATCCAGGAAATCACCAGCAACATATTCCTCCCCATAATTTTAAAAAACTTTTCCCAGATTGTTCTAAAGATTCAACCACATCTTCGAACCACTGTTTTAGAATTGTATTTTCTGGGGTTGGGACTCTGCATTATAAAATAAAATAAAACAACCAATGAAAACCCTCCTCAAGTTATTCTGATGTTCAGGCAAAGTTCAGTTCTAAGTTCCTGTTCCATTTTCCTCTGATGCTTCTCATCCCAGAGAAGAAAATATAGAAAGAGTAACACAGAAACTTGATTAGAAAGAAAAATGAATGAAAGGTGTATTCCCCTAATTAGGGCACACTTACTTTTACCTAATTTTTTTCTATTTTTCTTTATATAATATGTATTAGGCACCCATTTTATTTCAGTAGTATGTCTTTTTGGGACTAGCATTTTTTTTTCCATCACCCCTTTACATATTATACATATTATAATAGTAAAGTCAGTCTTAATCATAGTATGTTTACTGCTTAAAATAATTTTTGTTTTAATTTTTGTTTAACAGGAAATACTGAATCACTGTATTGAAACTCACACCCCTTAAGTGATCACATGAGTACCTGATTGATTTTGTAACAATTGACCATTAATGAAACAAAAACGTTTGAATGTTCTCTTGCTAAATTGTTTTTGATCTCTGGATTTGATGCAATCTCAAATCCATTAATATTCTTCAATCATTTGAGCATTGTTCAATTTATACAAAAAGATATGTCTTGCATTAAGAGACCTAAATCTCTTTCTTCTTCTTCTTCTTCTTCTCCTGTGTGATTGTTAATTTTTTGTGTCAACTTGGCTAGATTATGGTATCCAGTTGTTTGGCCAAACACTGACCTAGATGTTGCTGTAAAGGTATTTCATAGATGTGATTGACATCTACAATTAGTTGACTTTAAGTAGAAGAGATTATCTTCAGTAATGTAGGTGGGACTCATCCAAAGAGTTGAAACCCTTGAGCATAAAAAGAAGAAATTCTACCTCAAAATTGCAACATCAACTCCTCTTGGAATTTCCAAACTGCCAGTCTCCACTATGGATTTCCAACTTGGCAGTCCCTGGAAGGGAGTTAAGAAACTCAAGGTATTCTTCCAGAAAATATGTAGAATGATGATTGCTTGAATTTTACTTACAACTTCATCTGTTGTCAGAAGACAACCCTGTATTAATCAATTTTCACTCTACTTTTCCTTCATTAAATTGTAATAAAATTATTATTATACCCATTACAATGCTGTACATAATTATAGCCCCTTTAAAGACTACGAAGGTGTATCTGAAGAAGAAAGCAACTTGACTGTTTTTAACAAATGATTTGATTTCATCTTTACTACTCTGCATTAAGGATTGTGCAATTATTATAACATCTGCATTTTGAGATTTTATTTTTTTCCATAAGTTGACAGTATTTGAAGCAGAAACACTTTGCATATTGTATATTCAACTAAACAACCATTTTGTGCTTCCCTGACACTCATAACAAATGAAATCATTTTGTTTTCTTAAAACTAAACAATCATTGTAATTGCAGAGTAGTTTATGACGATCTTCATCAAAACTGTGAGTATATTAATTACTGAGCATATAAGCAACTGTTCATAAAGTGATTACATTGTTTAAAATATAATGAGTAGAAATGGCATTTCAACAGATAATAAACCTTGTTTTATTTCCACAATAAAAATAATGCTTTCTGATTCTCATTATAGATATGAGATTTTCTGTATGAAAGAAGCAGGAATACTTTCTTTCCTTGCATGTACAATTCTTTGGTTTAGTTCTTTAAACCTCTGAGTTCATTTTTGAGTCTCATCATATATGCATACCTTATGGGCTTAAACTTTATAACTACACATTTATTTTATTAATTTACACTTACTTTATATCAAGGTTTTAAACTATAAAAATAATCATATAAGCCATTATAAATTATCAATTCTTATCATATATAAAGATGATACAAAACATGCAGTTCAGGCCCTCAGTTAATAAATGTGGGAATCAGAATTTGAATATAAATCCTTTATTCAATTAAAAAATCATGTAAATAATTCCATGTTTGTTCCAATAGACTG
>JAQZBX010083461.1:0-13384 GCA_029593785.1 Cabassous unicinctus
TTTTTAAAGATTTATTTATTTCATTCTCCCCACCCCCTCATTGTTTGCGTTTGCTGTGTCTGTTTGTTGTGTGTTGGCCTTTTTTTAGGAGGCACCATGAACTGAACACTGGGCCTCCAATGTGGGAGGGAGGAGCCTAATCTCTTGGGCCACCTCCGCTCCCTGCTTTGTTGTGTCTCTCGCTGTTTTCCTCCGTGTGTCTCTTCTTGTGTCAGCTCACCACGCTAGCCTGTCGCATCAGCTTGCGGTCTTGCTCATCTTTAGGGGGCGCCAGGAACTGAGCCATATCCGCTCCCCCACCTTTTTTTTTTTTTAAAGAGAGAGCAATTGGCTTGGGTTTTTTTTTTAAAGATTTATTTTATTTATGGCTCAAGCATTTTAACCTTTTATGTTATTGTGATAAAACTTGGTAGCATGCTGGGAGCAGATGTGGCTCACACAGTTGGGTTCCTCCTTCCCACATGGGAGGCCCCGGGCTCGATTCCCAGTGCCTCCTAAAAACAACAAACAACAAGCAAACAAATGAAGAAACCAACTCAGGGGAGCCAATATGGCTCAGTGGTTTGAGTGCCGGCTTCCCACATATGAGGTGTGGGGTTCAATCCCCGGCCCCTGGCACCTCAAAAACAAAACAAAACAAAACAAAAACCCAATTTAGTAGCATGTAAAAACCTCTGACAATAAAACAGATCCACGTGAGTCCTAATTTTGTCAAATAACGTTTGCGGGAATTATGTACTTGTAATGGTTTCCATCCTTTTTTTTTTTTTATATTGGAATTATGATGACTTTGGTTCTAATTTTACCCTTTATTGGGAATATAGGGCAACATTACAGTTAAGGATCATTAAATGATAAACTTGATGAGTGCTGACAACAAACATGGCCTGAATTCTGGTAGTAAGTGGTTTTCTAGTTTGGGGGTAGGAGTGAACATGTGCAAGATCTTCTCCCAGGGAGATGGGAGGCATATTACTCAGTGAATTGTGAGCTCCTAATGGCTGGAAGGAGTGCCAGTCCTGGTAAACCATCAACGATCTTCACAGCAAATCAGAACATCCAATTTTTCAAACTAGTTGTAGGTAGAAGAGAGAATAAGTCCAGACTGACTTCTAAATTGATTTGGATGATTACTAACATTTCCTCCATTGACGACTTGGCAAACTCTTCAGAGTGACTCTTGGAACAAGGAGTCTTTCTTGTGCTCCCAGTTACTATATAGTGCGTAGAGCCTGATAAGTGTTAGTCCTGCTAGACCACCCTGTGCTACCCCCCAAAGACCACCTGTACAACATGCCTGGCATGGTGCCAGCCACTGCTGTTTGGAGGTCACCTTCTGTACCTTGTGTCTTCTCCATGGTGACACCAAATGCACTATAGAACAAGGCCAGAACCCAGAGTAGTAGCCCAAAGTACCCCTTTTCTGGTCACCATATTCAAAATCTAGAAAAAAACAACGAAAAATCTGTATGGTGTTTGCATTTGACCAGGCCCTGGTTTGGGTTTCCTTCAATCCTGGTTGTAGACTGTTCATTGCCTCCATTTGCACCCTCTGTCATGCAATACCTGCCAGTGGTAAAGATGGCAAGTTCAAATTTGCCCCAGGTTTTATTAGAGCCAGTAGATAAATTCCATTTAGGTTTTCATATTTATTTACTCCACTGAAACTATCCTTTGAAGGTCAGTAACAACCAACTTCTCCCTAAATCCAGTATCTTCATCTCCCCTGACCTCTCAGTAGCATTTGGCAGATTTAACCATTTCGTCCTCCTAGGGATACTGCTTCTTCACTTAAAGAACTGTACACTACATTTCATTTATATCTCCAACCCTGCCCTATCCAGCTGTTTATTCAGTATACTTTCTTAAATGTCTTGTTGGATTCCAAAATAGAACTTAGGATACTGCACTCTACCCCTGGTTTGCTTTGGCAAATCTGCTCTTCCTACAGTCTTCTGCATCTCAGATGGCCTCACTGTTTATCCAGGTACACAGGCCAGAAACCTGGGAATACTATTTATTCTTCTCTGTCTGTTACATTCTCATCCAATCTGTTGGCAAGTCCCAATGGCTTTGCTTCAAACCTTATCTCAAATCTATCTACCTTTCTTCATTTCTTAATCCAAGCCACCCACCATTCTCTCTCTGAGACTACCTCAACAGTCTCCACTGGTCTCCCCTATTCCACT
This sequence comes from Cabassous unicinctus, assembly GCA_029593785.1. Lineage (NCBI taxonomy): Eukaryota > Metazoa > Chordata > Mammalia > Cingulata > Chlamyphoridae > Cabassous > Cabassous unicinctus. The sequence continues at coordinate 2,190 of JAQZBX010083461.1, forward strand.
CTCAACTCTTTGTAAGCCCATCTCCTCATAGCAAACTGATTTAAAAATAAATCAGATCAAATCACTCCTCTGTTTAAATTGTAAATCATAAAAAAAAAATAATGGTTTCTTGTTACACCCAGAATAACATTCAAAGCTTGTACCTACCATTGCCTTTTTTGCCCTACCTTGTCCAACCTTGCCTACATCCCCCTGGCTCACTATTTAAGCTACTTGGATCTTTCTACTTAAATAGGCTAAACCTCCCTCTTGCCTTGGGGACTTTGTGCTTACCCTACTTGATATGATCTTATACCAAATTTTTCTCTCCTGCAGTAGATGCTCATTAAATGTGGTATGAATATGAATTTTAACAATGAGTTAGTTGGAATTCATTGGCTTTGACTTAACTTTCAGTGTGTATGTAAATTCAGCGATTGATATAAAACCTTTGGTTCCTTCCTTCCCAGGAATTGTAAGAGGGATCCCTGTGGCAGCAGAGTCAAAAAGAGGAGAGCAAACAAACAAAAAATTTTTAAGACCTACTGGAGTTTACAGACTAATGGAGGAGCCAGACAACAAACATATAAACAAATAGCATAATTTCAGATAAAAGGGTATGTGTACACATTCTAGATAGGTGGCCAGTGTGGAATTCTCCTTGGAGGCAGTGACTGAGCTGAGACCTGAAGACTGGGTCATGCCAGAAGTCGAGGCAAGAAGCAGAGGGAATAACAAGTGCCAAGGTACTGCAGCAGGAGTCAGCTTGATGATGTCTAGGAGCAAGGTGGTCCACTGAGGCTGTAATCAAGTTATCAAAGGCAAGAGAAGAAAGAGATAAAATGGGAGAAGTATGCAGAGATTTTGAGCCCATACTGTAGGGACTTTGTATGGGGGAACTATTGATGGATTTGGAGTAAGAGAGTGATTGGGTTCACATTTAAAAAAATCTTTCTGGCTGAGATGGGGAAAATGGATTGTAGGGGACAAGAATGGAAGTCGGGACCAGGAAAGAGGCTGTTGTAGGTTTTGGTTTTTTTTTTTTTCTTTCTTTTTTTTGAGGTACTGGGACCAGGGATTGAACCCAGGACCCCGTATGCAGGAGGCCAGCGCTCAACCACTGAGCAACAGCGGCTCCCCTGAGTTGACTCCCTCATCTGTTTTGCTTGTTTTTTTTTTTTGCTCATTGTTTGTTTTCTTTAGGAGGCACCAGGAACCAACCCTGGGACCTCCCATGTGGGAGGCAGGCACTCAACTGCTTGAGCTATGTCCACTCCCCTGTTGTAATTTTGTAGGTGAGAAGTGGTGGTGGCTGTGCAAGTGGAGGGAAGTAGATGGACAATACTGCGGTGAATGTATTTGTACATAATTTTTGTGCCCACTTGAGTATTTCTGTAAGATTGATTCCTAGAAGGGGACTGCTTCATCAGAGAGTTTGAATAATAATAGCTAACATTCATTAAGTGCTGCCTGTGTGCCAATTACTGCTTTAAGCGCTTTTCATGTAATTGAGCCATAAGTCAGCTGTAGTCTCAGGGACCCTTGCAAAATTGAGGATTAAAAACATAAACTTGATGGTCATTGTTGATGGCAGTTGAATTTAAAAAACTAGTGTGGTCAGAGTCTATAGAACCAAATAGGGAAGCGGGTGTGGCTCAGTGGATAGAGCCCCCGTTTACCATATGGGAGGCCCGGGTTCGCTTCCCGGCGCCTCCTTGTGAGGGCAGGCCGGCTCGCGCGGCGCCGTGGGCTGATGCGGCAAGACCTCACAGCAAGGGGGAGATAAGCAGATACAGAGAAGACACGCAGCGAATGGACACAGCAGCACAAGCAGCAAGGCGGGGATAAATAAATAAAAATAAATAAATCTTTAAAAAAAAAAAAAAAAGAACCAAATAGGAGTGTAGGGATCATGGAGAGGCCGCATGACTAGCTGTGATTTATTGGCAGAGGCATTTATAAAGCAGCACTTACTGTGGGGTTCAGAGAAGGGAGTGTTTACTCGATAACCAGGAGAAGAAAGGACTTCTTGAGGAAGTTTTGAAGTATGGGGGAAAGGCTTCACTAGGCATTGAGCGGAAGAGAACACATTCCAGGTATGTGGAGTGTTGAGATTTAAAGTCTGAAGGGGGAAACTGGAGGCATGTTTGGGGGTAGGTAGACTAATCTGGTGATAATGGGAGATAAGGCTGGTGGAGTAGGATGGAACCAATACTAGATGGCTTTAAATGCCAACTGTAGGTTGTTTTCTCTGCCGGATTTTTTTGAAACTCAGAATCCAATTGTTACAGAGTCCTTTTAAACTAAGGCGATGGGGTTTGAGGAGATAGTCAGACATTCAGGTAACATTTCTTGAACATCTGTTATATGCCAGGTATTACACTAGAAGTTTTTGCATGCACATATTACCAGGTTCTTGAGATTAAATTACATGAAGTCAGAATTATTACCCCCATTTTATAGATGAATAAACTGAAATTTGGAAAGATGGTGTAGCTTGCCAAGCCACCCAGTTAGAAAGTGGCAGAGCCAGGATTCAAACCCAAGTCTTCAGACTCAAAGGGCATTAGTGATCAGCAGTGCCCATTGGTAAAGGAACACCAAGGAGTACAGGGCCTGAGAAAAAGATTCCTAGAGGGAAGCAGGGTTAGGCCAGCTTGTCAGTGAGGTACTCATGTAGCCAGACAGGAAAGGCCCCAGTCACTCAGACTTAAAGGGGACCTGGAACCTGGAATTTCAGGTGTGACTGTGCCAGGGCCCACATGAAGGGAGGGCTTGTAGATAGTGCAGCAGAGAGCTGGAAGGTACAGCTGAATACACGGGTGCTCAGCCTTTCCCATGTCAGAGGTTTGATAAATGCTCTATACTGTCATTGGAAGCATTGCTTATTGTATTTGCTTATTCTCAAGGAATGGAAGGTCTCTGGAAGGTCGAATAGCTTCCTACCGCCCACGTACCAGTGATATACTGTTATGAATCTATGGCAAGAGACCTGCTCATCACTAGCAGCTTTTGTTAATTTGCCTCAGTTGTGTTTGTAAGTCCTCTCTCCGTATCTTTCTTACTCTAGTGCAGTGGAATTGTTCAAGTGAAAGGCTCATGCCTGCTAGTCTATGGCTGACAGTGGAAGGACCCCATAGGAATAAAAAAGGAAGAATGGAGTAACTGAGATCCAGACATGTGTCTTTGATGGAAATATTGTTAATACCCTCCTTTCACCCCTATTTTACCCTTTGTTGGTATCAGGAAGGAAATCTGAAATCTGCTTGCATCGAGAATCAGTGCAGGACCCCATTTTATCAGCCACCATTCTAATTTTTTTTTTTGAGATTTATTTTATTTATTCACTCCCCCCCCTCGTTGTTTGTGCTCACTGTCTGCTCTCTATCCATTCGCTGTGTGCTCTCTGTGTCTGCTCGTCTTCTCTTTAGGAGGCACTGGGAACTGAACCTGGGACCTCCCATGTGGGAGAGAAGTGCTCAATCGCTTGAGCCACCTCAGCTCTCTGCTTTGTTGTGTCTCTCATTGTCTTTCCTGTCTCCTTGTTGTGTCATCTTGTTGCACCTGCCTGTCGTGCCAGCTCACTGTCTTGCTCATCTTCTCCAGGAGGCATCAGGAACTGAACCCAGGGCCTCCCATGTGAAAGGCAGGAGCTCAGTCACTTGAGTCACATCCGTTTCCTCTGTTCTCTCATTTAAGAATCCTAATTTTACTATATGCATTGTCTGTAGTTATTAGAACCATTTTTGGAAAAAAGTTCTGCATGTTCTCCCTAATACTGGTAGTTGGAGAGGATCGACTCATTTTATAGGTTAGTATCAAATTCATTGGGCAGCAGAACTTGAACTTATGTGCAACTGTTTATAGTATTAATCCTTTTCAGTGTGAATATTTGCTCAGAAATATTAATGGGTTTGATTAAGGGTACTGCTCAAGACCCTGATGGGGTTTTTTCATAATATATGCTGTAAGCTCCATATTTCCTTTTTCTTTCTTTTTTTTTTTTTTCATTAGAAAATATTATAAAAGTTGTAGGTTTACAGAAAAAACAGAAAATACAGCATTCCCATATAGTACCCTCTTGGCATTATTAACACTTTGCATTGGTTGGTACCTTTGTTATAATTGATTAAAGAATATTATAATTGTACTATTAACTGTAGTCCATTGTTTACAATAGAGTTTACTGTGTTATACAGTTCTATGATTTCTCTCTTAATTTTTATTCTAGTAACATGACCTAAAATTTCACCTTTTAACCACATTCACATATATAATTCAATTCTGTTGATTATATTCAAATGTTATGCTGCCATTACCACCATCCATTTCAAAAAGTTTACATTCAACCCAAATAGAAATTCTGTACAATTTAAGCTTCAACTCCCCATGCCCTACCTTAAACCAGCCCTGGTAACCTGTATTCTAGATTCTAACTCTTTGAGTTTGCTTATTCTAATTATTCCCTTTTCCTTTTTAAAACCTGAAACATTTCTGTTTCAAGGGATTTCAGATAAGGTATTGTGGACCTATACTGCCTCTCTGTGCCCTCAAAGTTAAGTCCTGACTTTTTGGGATAGCCCAGCCTCTGATCACTGTTTTTTGGCCTCATATTCCTCTACTTTCCACTTGTTACTTCACAGACTTAGAAAAGATCCAAACACTTCCTTCTTCCATGCTGCTTGTTATACCCTAAATAGCAACCCTTCTCACCACCCTTTCTGCTGTCATACTAGCCCAAATCACCATTCTCTCTACTTCAACTACTATGCTACTTTTTCCCCTTGTATTAGTCAGCCAAAGGGGTGCTGATGCAAAGTACCAGAACTCTGTTGGCTTTTTATAAAGGGTATTTATTTGGGGTAGAAGCTTACAGTTACCAGGCTTTAAAGAGCCCAACTCCAGGTACCATAAGAGGTACTTTCTCACCCACAGTCTGTTTCCATGTATTGTTGCAAGATGTTGCTATTAAGGCTCTGTGGTCCCAGCGTCTTCTGATTTCAGCTGTAGGCTGGTGTAAGGCTTCCCCGGGGCTTGTTTCTTTCCAGGCTTAGCTGCTCTGTTCTCTTCACAAGGTGAGCTGTAGACTATCAGGTTCATCTCTCTTCCCGGGGCCTCTGCTGTGTCTAATGGAACCTTCTCTCTTCTCACATATCTGCTCTTCTGTGTCCACGTCCGAGTGAAAGTCTGGTTTTTTTTTAAACAATTTTTTGAAATATATCATTTGTGCATGAACATACATAAACTATAAGTGTTCAGTAAACATCGTGAACTTACAAAACAAACATGCATAACATCATACAGGGCTCCCACACATCACCCTCCCCCCCCAACACCCTGCATTGTTGTGAAACATTTGTTAACAAATCCTGAAAGAGCATCATCAAAGTATTACCACTAACTATAGTCCGTATCTTCCTCCCCTATACATTTTTTTAAAGGATTTATTTATTTATTTACTCTCTCCGTTTCCTCCCTCTCTTCTCATCCTTCTCTTGTCTTCACTGGGATTCAGTCCTCGGAATCTCTGATGTGGGAAAGAGGCATCCTGCCGCCTGTGCCACCTTAGTTCCTGGTTTTTCAGTGTGTCTCGTCTTGGCTCTCCCTTGTGTCACTCTCCTGTTATGTCATCATCTTGCTGCGTGGCTCGCGGGGCCTGGCGGCTCACCCGCGCACAGGGCCTGGTGGCCCACGTGCCTTCTGTATTCTTTTTTTTCTTTTTACTGGGAGGCTCTGGGGATCGAACCCAGGTCCCTCCATATGGGAGACGGACGCCCAACCACCCGAGCCACATCCGTCCCCCTGTTATATCTCTTAAGGTTGACCAGAGATACCCAGAGTTAGTCTTTTCCCATACAGGATGGTCTTATATAAATTAGGCTTAGTTTATCACCAGCATTCTAAAAACCAGACCTAGGGAGAAAAACTAGGTCTGGGACACATGCATGGTTTCTAATATAGCGAATGAGAGTCTGTTTTATCAGCCCAAGTGGCTGGGACTGAAAAGCTGAGTTGCACTCTAATGACGTGGTTGGTCTTAACACAATTTAATCAGATATCTCAGCTGAATTTATTTTTATTTATTTATTTATTTATTTATCCCCCCTTTCTGCTTGTGCTTGCTGTGTCCATTTGCTTTGTGTTTTTCTGTGTCTGCTTCTCTCCCTTTGTTTTTTTATTTATTTTATTTTACTGGGAGGTCCCCGGGGATCGAGCCCGGGTCCCTCCATATGGGACATGGACGCCCAACCATTTGAGCCACATCTGTCCCCTGTCTCCCTTTGTTGCATTGGCCGCGGGGCCGTGCCATGTGGGGCCGGCAGCTCACCGCGCCGTGCGGGGCTGGCTTGCCTTCACCAGGAGGCCCCAGGAATCGAACTTGGGGCCTCCCATATGGTAAATGGGAGCCCAACCAATTGAGCCACAGCCACTTCCCTCATCCAAATTTAATACAGTCAAAGGGTATCACACTCAGAAAAACAGACCAGTTTACAAACATAATCAGTATTTCTTTTTGGAATTCATAAATAATATCAAACTGCCACACCCCTCATCATCATGGCTTTCCATCCTGCTTGGATGAAACCCTTAATCCTTACCATGGTTTGTAAGGGCCTTCAGGATGTGGTACCAGCCTTGTTTTCTGCCATTCTTCCCTGCTTTTCAGCCTTTTTGTCCTCCTTCCTGTCTCTGGAATATGCAAAGCCCTCCTCTGCCTCAACGCTTTGGCACTTGCTGTTTTCTCTAACTGGAATGGTCTTCTCTCAAATACCCATATGTTCATCCTTCATTCCAGGCTGATCTTTACTCAGGTATCACCCCATCAGAGAGGACTTCATGACCACTCTGTCTAAAATAGAGGTGTGTGTGTATAGTTGTAGTCATAAAGATGTTTTCTAACCAGAAGCTATACAAAAGCTATGAGACATTAATGGCAAATCCAAATCCAAGCGAAGATGTTACCCTGAATTCACGGTTCATCGAGTATCAAAAACCACCAGTCTTTTAGTCCTTGTACATTATTCTTTATCCACATTCTCTGCATCTGATTGGATCCCTGGATTTTATTTCATTTTCTGTGTGACATTCTCCACAGATAGAGATGATTGGCTGCTGCTTTGGGGGTTGTATGTCCTTCTGGGTGTCCATTATTGGGCCCTACACAGCACAGAGAACCCCTCTTCTCTCCATCCTTCTTGATCCTTACTCTACTTGATGGTCATTACTTCTTGTTTTCTTTTTTTGTGAAAAAGTACATTTTATTTAAAAATATATTGTTATATATACATAAAATTTATATATATAACCTCCTTGTGCTAATTAGTATATTGCTGCATTATAACTAATGGTTACCTATTACCCCAATTTATGGATTCCACATGTTATTTCATCTTTTTCTTTTTTTTTTTTTACATTTATCTTTTTTATATATAATTTTTTGCTGCTATCAACATAAACTGTGTTCATTACTTCCTTTTTTTTTTTTTAGGAGGTACCAGGGATCGAACCTGGGACCTCATGCATGTGAAGCGTGAGCTCATCCACTGAGCTACACCTGCTCCACGTTCATCATTTCTTGATATCTCTGTTTGTTTGTTTGTCTTCCTCACTAAATGTATGCTCCGGGAGTTCAGGGACTATGTCTTATTCACTGCTGTATTTCTATACCTTGTAAGGTGCCTGGCATAGTAGGTACACAATAAATAGATTTTGAATGAATTGTTCTATGCAGGATGAATTGGAGCCTGTCTCTTTCCTAGATTTGAGACTGTGATGCTTCAGTGCATTGAGTGAAAAGCCAAAATTATTTGCCTGTGATTTTGTCTCATTTTGTTCTCAAGTGAGCTTCCACTGTTGTTTCCTCAGGTTAACAATGTCTGCCTTATAGGTTGCGGGCCTCCCGGGTGCTTCTCGTCGGCATGAAAGGACTTGGGGCAGAAATTGCCAAGAATCTCATCTTGGCAGGAGTGAAAGGACTGACCATGCTGGATCATGAACAGGTGAGATGGTCAATCACCTCATCACTCCCCTTCTCCGTCTCCCCCTCTTCCATATGCCTACTTGCAGATTAGATGGGTTCCTACTCGCCCCATCAGCACTGAAACTCTGGCTTTTGGAGACTGACAGCGCTAGTGCAGAGTTTGAATTCCAGTTCCAGCACAGCCTCACTGGATGACCAGTGGAGACTCATACTTAAAGAAATGATTTTCCAATTTGAGGCTAAAAAAATCTTGAACAACTCATTGAAAATGTTGCAGTACCTGGGTCTTTGTTATGGTAGAGCCCTCACCCCCAATGATTCTGATTTAGAAGGTCTGCAGTGGGGCTCAGAAATGAGATCCCAGGCAATGCTGATGCAGACATTGCTTTGAAAAGCATTGGATTAGAGAGTATTTATACAGACTGCTTAGCATAGTGCCTGCCTTATTCAGTAATAATTACATGGCATAATGCTAATTAGTTGATAATAGAATAATAACAGTGCCCAACTCCAGTGTAGCTTTTTCTCACCTTTCTTTTCTCTAAAGTAAAAAGAAGTGTTTGTTTCTCTGTGTTCTAATGTCTTAATAACATTTTATATATATATATATATATATGTATATATGTATATACGTATATGTATATATAGATGTCTTGCCTATCTGGCTTCTACAGTTATTGATATTTTGTTAATTAAAAAATTTTAGGGATGTGGCTCTAGTGAGTGAGCACCTGCTTCCCACGTGGGAGGTCCCAGGTTTGGTTCCCGGTGCCTCTTAAAAAAAACAAACAAGCAAACAAAAAAAAAAACAACTAAGGGGAGCCGATGTGGCTCAGTGGTAGAGCGCCAGCTTCCCGCATACAAGGTCCTGGGTTCACTCCCCGACACCCCAAAAAAATATTTTTTTATATCTTCCCCTCTATTTGGAGGGGGGACAGTATTTCAAAGCAAATTCCAGATCATGTCATTTTTTTTTTTCCAGGTATGTTGTCATCTTATATGTTATTATTTTTTAATATGGAATGTTTCACAAATTTGCGTATCATCCTTGCACAGGGGCCATACTAATCTTCTGTATTGTTCCAATTTTAGTATATGTGCTGTCGAAGCAAGCACAACTTACATGTTTTTATTTGTGTCTCTTCTTTAGGCAACGAACAGGAGTCTCATCACTAGCTAACTAGCACAGTCTGAGGCATAGACTCTGTGGGAAAAAGTAAATGTAATGAAATTTTAAAAACATCACCTTGTTTTGGGATTTAAGGAGAAAAATACCTGGAATTATTTTTTTTTTCCTTTTCTTTATTGTGGTAAATTATATATAATGTAAAAATCAGTTTAACCATTTTAAGTAGATGATTCTTTGACATTAAATAGAGAGACAATACTGTGTAACTTTCACCACTCTCTATTTTGAGACTATTTTCATCATCTCAAACCAAAACTCATAGCCATTTTGCAATAGTTTGTATAGTAATTTTATGGGCTTTTTAAAAATTTTTCTTCAGGTAGCATATATACAACCTAGAATTTCCCTTTCTAACCCTTTGCAAGTATGGAATTCAGTGACGATAATTACAGTTACAATGTTACTGCCATTACCACCAGATATTACCAAAACTTTTCCATCATCCCAAACAGAAACTGTACCAGTTAAGTGTTAACCCCCTACCCATTCCTACCTCATGTATATATAGATGTCTTGCCTACCTGGCTTCTACAGTTACTGATATTTTGTCAATTAAAATATCAGTATTATTACTGAATTAGTATTCTAATTTCTCACTTTATGAATTTGCATGTTCTGATTATTTCATATAAGGAAACACCTGTTTTTTGTTTTTTTATTAGAGCAATTTGTAGTTTTACAGAAATATGCAGGAAGTACAGAGTTCCCACATACTCCCCTCTCATACACACAGCACAGGGTTTTCCCTATTAACATTTTGCTTTAGTGTGGTATCTTTGTTACTATTGGTGAAACAATATTATAATTATGCTGGTAACTTTAGTGCACTGTATACATTATGTTGTATAATTCTTGGGGTGGTATGTTGTGTATGCATGGCAATATAGACAACCTAATATTTCCCTTTTTTCCCCTGATACACAATTCAGTGGTATTAATTACCTACTCAAATATGTGCCTCCATTTCCTTCATGCCTTGCCAGAACTTTTCTACTACCCCAGACAGAAACTCCATACTAATTAAACATTAACTCCTCATTCCCCTCCCCCATTGGGTTTCTTCTTCTGCTTGTTTCATATCAGTGAGATCATACAATATTTGTTCCTTTGTGTATAACTTATTTTACTGAACATGGTGTTTTCAAGGGTCATCCGTGTTGTAGCATGTACCAGCACTTCATTTCTATTTACGGCTGGATAGTGTTCCATTGTGTGGCTATGCCGCATTTTCTTTACCCAGACATCTGTTTGGGGACACTTGGATTTCTTCCACCTTTTGGCTGTTGTGAAGAATGCTGCTGTGAACATCAATATACAAATATCTGTTTGAGTCCCTGCTTTCAGTTCCTTTGGGTTTATACCTAGGAGTAGGATTGCTGGATACACATGGTAATGCTATACTTAATTTTCTGAGGAATTGCCATACTGTTTTCCTGGAATTATTTTAAAAAAAATAAAAAGAAATTCTGCAGTAGAAAGAGAAGTATGGGTTGACTCACTCTATCATAGTAACAAATTAAATTTTTTTTTTTTTAAGGAGGTACCGGGTATTGAACCCGGAACCTCATATGTGTGAAGCAGGCACTCAACTACTGAGCTACACCTGCTCTGCACAAACTAATATTTGAATTGAATTAAAAACTTTCTGAAAAAGAAAAAAAAAAAAAATTTGCTGCAAGCAAGGTGCCAGGTTATTGGCTGCTTAATTCTTCTAAACAACAGTGCCCCCTGGAGTCAGGAACACCCCATCTAGAGAAAGAATTTGCAGTGTAGAGAGGCTTCCTAAGACAGGGTAAAAGCTGAAACCCAAGAAAGAATAATGCCTAACCAAGGAGCTTTTTGGCAGCCCTTTACATGAAAAATGAGACAAAATGGTGATGGTGACTTCCTCATTTTGTTGGGGGAATCTGACAATGGTGGAAGATCACATAAAACCAAGGGTTGTGTGATGTGGCGCTGACACTCTATTGCTATGGTAACCTGAGTGCCACTCAGTGTTTGAATGAACAGGCTGACCGTTATTCCATACCTATTCACTTTTTTTTT
>JAQZBX010083462.1:0-13385 GCA_029593785.1 Cabassous unicinctus
CATCGTATGTATGTACCACATTTTGCTTATCCATTCATCTGTTGATGGGCATTTGGGTTGATTCCAACTTTTGGTAATAGTGAATAATGCCACTATGAATATTGATGTGTATGTATCTGTTCGTGTCTTTGCTTTCAATTCTTCTTGGTATATACCCAGCAGTGGAATTGCTGGATCATATGGCAATTCTATAGTTAGTTTTCTGAGGAACCACCAAATTGTCCTCCACAATGGCTGGACCATTCTACATTCCCACCAGCAGTGTATGAGGGTTCCCATTCCTCCACATCCTCTCCAACACTTACAGTTCTCTGTTTTTTTAATAGCCACCAGTCTAATGGGTGTAAGACGGTATCTCATTGTTGTTTTGATTTGCATTTCCCTAATACCAGTGATGTTGAGCATCTTTTCACATGCTTTTTAGCCATTTGTATTTCTTCCTTAAAGAAGTGTCTTTTCAAGTCACTTGCCCATTTTTTAAATGGGTTGTTTGTCTTTTTATTTTCGGGGTGTAAGATTTCTTTATATATGCTGGATATTTGGCTCCTATCAGATATATGGTTGCCAAATACTTTCTCCTATTGGACAGGCTGCCTTTTTACTTTCTTGATAACATCCTTTGAGGTGCAAAAGTTTTTAATTTTGATGAGATCCTATTCATCTATTTTCAGAACTATTAAGCAAGCAGGAACTGTCTGTAAAACTATTTAGAAACTCTAGAGGCCAGAAGAACACTGTACAACATCCAGGGAAGAGTGGGAGAAAAAGGCTGATAAATTACAGTAAAGAACAGTAAATTGTTCTCTCTGCATGGCAGCTACCAACATCCATGCTCCACTCTTGCAGCAGTCTGCCATGGAGTCCAGCCCCTGGCTAGGTCGCTGGTGACAGAAAGGGACATAAAAATTCTCTTCCCCAAGACAGGGGTGGGCATGGCCAATCAGTGATCAAGGCTCTTGATTAGCCACTTTGGATCCCTGGGGGCCCTGCTCTGAGGGCAGCCATTGTTTCAAACTATCTCAGCCTCTGCCCTGGAAAAAGGCCAGGGTGGAGAAGACTTAAAGACGCTAAGTTTCCTCAGGGCTGCAGGGGACAGTTAGCAAATGCCCTTCAGCTGCATTTGCTGAGCAGGACAAGAAAGCTCAGTTTTGGGGAGCTGTGGCAGAGGATCTTGGTCCCCTTCCTGGTCCCCTCCCTAGCACGCTTTGGAGGGGATATACACTTTGTGATAACCCTTTTTGGGTTCCCGGCCTGTTTTGGCTGGGAAAGACTGACTTGGGAAAGTCCTCTCCAGTGTGCACTTTGTCTCAGAATTTGCCCTCCAGGCAAAAGCAGCTTAAGATGACAAAAGGAGTGAAAGAAACTATAGAGGCAGACAGTGTAGGGCAAAGGCTTGCTGCCTTCCAACACTCAGGAGAGGGAGGGCTGTCTCCTAAGAAACAGAGGGGACCACCAAACTCCTGTAGAATAACAAGCAAAAACCCAGGACAAGATACAGGCCCAGGAAGACGGAAAAGCCTGCACACTGAATTAGTCCTGGGCAGGCTTCCTGAGAGGAGGGCTGAAGCTCACTAAAATCTCTGTCTTAACACCAGTTGGTTACATAATCAAGAAACAGACACCTTTAGAATAAATCCCAGAGTTTACATTTTAAAATATGAAAATGTGCAATATGCAAGAAAAGAATACAAGACAAACAAAGAAATAGGAAATGATGGCCCATCCTGAGGAAGAGGATAAAAATCCAGAAAATACCAACGAAGAAGAGCAGAATGTGGGCATACCAAAAAGCCTTTAAAAAATTTATCTTAAAAATGCTCAACGTGTGAAGCAAGCCAGACACAAAAGGACAAATACTGTATGACTATGTTACTATGAACCAAATATATTGTGTAACGTATTGTTTGAATTTAAAAAAAATATATATATATGTATCCAGTATGTTTAATTGAGAAATGTATGTATTCATTCATCTGTGTTTACTTTTTAGTTTTTACTTATTTATATTTTCAATTATTTAATGTACAAAATAAAGTTTAAAAAAAATGCTCAAGGAGATGAAGGAAAAGGCAGAGAAAGAACTAAAGGATATCAGGAAAACAGTGGATCATCAATATGAGAATATCAGTACAGAGACAGAAATTTTAGAAGGGAACCAAAGAGAACTACTGGAATTGAAGACCACAGTAACTAAAATGAAAAATTCCCAGGAGGGTTTCTAAGAGCAGATTGGAGCTGGCAGAAGAAATGATCAGCAAGCTTAAAGACAAAACATTTGAAATGAGTCAGGCCAAGGATCAGAAAGAAAAAGAATTGTAAAAATTGAAAATAGCCTACGATACCTCTTTGACACCATCAAGTATACAAATATACCATGATAGGAGTCTCAGAAGGAGAAGAAGGCGAGAAAGGGGCAGAAGGAATATTAAAAAAATAATGACAGAGAACTTTCCAAGCCTAGCAAAAGACATGAATATGTACATCCAAGAAGTTCAGGGAATACCAAACAGGATAAACCTGAAGAAGCATACACCCTGTCATATAATCACACCATCAAACGCAAAGGATAAGGAAAGAGTTCCAAAAGCTGCAATAGAAAAGCAATGTATTTGTATAAAGGAGTCCTAATTAGATTGAGTGCCAATTTTTCATTAGAAACCATGGAGGCAAGAAGGCAGTGGGTTGAAATTCTTAAAGTGCTGAAAGAAAACATCTGCCAGCCAATAATTTTATATCTGGCAAGGCTTTCTCTCAAAATGAGGGAAAGAGTAAGATATTCCCCAATAAACAAAAGCTGAGGGACTTCATCACCTCCAGGCCTGCCCTACAAGCAATGCTAAAGGGAGTTTTTCAGACTGAAAGGAAAGGACACTGGACAGTCGTTCAAAATAGCATAAAGACACAAAGACTTGCTGTAAAGGTTACCATATGGGTTATAATAAAGGCCAGTATTATTGTAGTGTATTGTTGTGAGTATTCACAAGAAAGATAGTAGTGGTTTGGCCTTAATTGGTGAGGTAGATTGCAAAATGGCCCCAAATTCTCCTATCCCTGTACATACAACTTCTGCCATTGCTCCCATAGAGCACTGGAGTCTCTTTCTTTCTCTCGTCCTTGAATCTGGGCTTGGCCTGGTGACTTGTTTGGTGACACAAGCAGAGGCTGGAAAACCACTGGTCCATTGGAGCTTGTGCTGTCCTGATTTAGGGACTCTCTCCATCATCATGTAAACAAATCCGGACTGGTGCCCTTGAAGATGAGGGACTTTGTGGAGAGATGACCCAGCCATTCCAGCCACCCTGGGTGAGGCCTCAAGCATGTAATCAAGGTCATCTTAAACCACTCAGCCTTAGCCAGGTCAGCCCAGACCAGAAGAACCCACTCATACACCCCACGCAATTGGGAAAAATAATAAATGTTTGGATGTTTTAACTCCGCTACATTTTGGGATTGTTTGTTCTGTAGCAAAAGCTAACTAATGATTGGCAGTCAGTAGCAGCAGTAGTATTAGTGACAATGGAAAGAAGTAGAGTATGTCTTGGAAGTAAAGTTTATAGGACCTGCTGATAGTTTAAACTCAGAATAAGAGAGAGAAAGGAATTGAAGACAGCTCTTAGGTTGTTAGTATCAGTTATTAATATGAGTAAGTCATTTGCAGGGAAGGGGAAAACCATTTAACAGAATTACCCACAATATCAACAAATATGAAATGCAACAAATCAAACAATATTTACTCCCTCTATTATGATTGTGCAGAAAAACATATATCCCATAGAAAAATTAAAAGATAAAAGATTAAAAGATAATACATAAAAATCTAAAATCTAACAAGTTGGATAAAAGCCCTATATTTTTTCCCTTTAATTAGAAGTTTCAGTAAGAACTCATATATAATTTTTCTCATTCTAAACATATATTCCAAATATATATCTCTATATCTATCTATCTATTTATATATATCTTAGCTCTGTCCACTCAGTTGTCTAAAAGCAATGACAACTAGTGGCAACAAGTATTTCCAGTAGGTAGATTTTCATTCTTAAACATTATTTCCCACTAAAAGGATCCAGGTCTTAGAGAAATAGCAAATTCCTCATTTGGGCAGTAAATGTACAAGATGAATCTGAGATATCATGTCATGCCTGAAAACAAGGAAGCTATCAAAAACTGTTGAGATCATGTGAAAAAGATCCAGACACCAATGTGAAAGAGTTCACACTGGCCAAAGATGGAGCAATTTGAGCATCAAAATAAAAATTACTTAAATGCATTGAAACATCAAATATACAAAAATCCATGAGTTCATAATGGATTCTGCTTTTGGATAATTGCTAGACATATCAATTGATTTTTCTGGAAATTGATAGACAAAGGTAAAGAACCAAGCATTTATTCAGCCATTCCTGTATGCACAGGCAAAATAATCAAATAGTTGAAAAGAGAAATTTCTTCTTTATAGAAGGTAATACGTGTAAAAGGAATGATAGAATTCAAAGATCACCATTTTATAACCCTTAATGAAATAAAGGATCTAAGCAATGACCATCAATGGCTGTTTAAACCATTATGTAAAAGATTGAGGAGGATTTTACAAAGGCTGATACCTCTTGATCCATATTTTGTAACATTAATATCGCTAAGAGTGGAGTAACCAGACATTATATTTGGTGAAGCAATTGTCAGAAACAGTGCTAGCTATAAATGATTATTGCCACAAGTATTGAACCTGAATCTAATCAAGCCTGTAAATCTAACTACTAATTATTGGAACATGCTAAATGATACTACGAGATTACAAAGAGTCAAAACCTGAATGTGGGATATTTACAGGAATGATGACTGAGTTTCTTTTGCAAATAGCTAGAATTATAAACGAAAAAGAAAGGTTATATTAGAAGAGACTTAAGAATCATATGAATTAAATGCAATGCATGGATGTGGTTTGGGTCCTGATTTGAACAAGTCAACCATAAAAAGGCATTTTTGAGACAGGAAAGCCTGAACATAGATTGTACAGAATGTGATATTAATACATTATTACTAATTTCATTCGTGGTAATGATGGTACTGCAGCTATGCTTTCTTTTTTTGCTCCTTATCTATCAGATATACATATGGAGCATTTACTGGTGAAATGAGATGATGTCTGTGATTTGCTTTAAAGTACCCCAGGGGAAAATTGGTGATACTCTTGGGAACTTTCTATGTCACATACTGGATGGAATTTGGCAAAGGGAGTTCTCCAGAGACACTGAGGTACAAGGGGGAAAATGTTGGGTTCTGACTACACCAATGTTTGAAATAAAATTCATTTCTATTTCAGAGAAAAACCCAAACTGTGGCTTTCTTCTTTTTATAGAAGAGTGATACTTACACAGTTTTCTAAATACTTCTGTATTTGTTTCACACTTTCCAATATTACTATTGTTATCTGCACACTTGAAGGAATCAAAAGACCCCTATGATACAAAATGAGTCATCAACCATTACAGCACATTCAGTCTCACAGTGTGACAACAGCACGCAGGGCTTATTGCACCATTACCTTGACCACCCCTTACCACCATGATGAGCTTTACTGCTGCTGACCATGCTCTTTTATACATTCACAAGTCAAAAGTCCTTGCATCATTAAATAAAACTGAGATCTATTTTGATGTCAGCTTGAAAGTTGCACTGATTTCTTTTTTAAAGATTTATTTATTGCCCCCACTTCTGCTCACTGTCTGCTCTCTGTGTCCATTCGCTGTGCATTCTTCTGTGTCTGCTTGTCTTCTCTTCTCATCTTCTCTTTAGAAAGCACCGGGAAGCAATTCCAAGAACTTCCAATGTGAGAGGCACTCAACTGCCTGAGCCACCTTAGCTCCCTGGTTTTTGTGTCTCTCACTGTCTCTCCTCTGTGTCTCTTTATGTTGTGTCATCTGGTTGCATCAGCTCTCCGTGCCGTGCAGGCCGGCTTGCTTTTCACCAGGAGGCCTCGGGAATCGAACCCGGGACCCTCCATATGGTAGATGGGAGCCAATCACTTGAGCCACATCCACTTCTCATGCACTGTCTGATATTGACATCATAGCATGTATACTCAATTAATTTACTCAGGAATGTACAGCCTGCCTGGGGCGTTAGAGGCATACAGTTTGAAAACCAGTCACTCATCACATTAACTGAAACTGTTTTGGTAGATATTCTGGAAGATACAGCTACTTACATCTCCTGTTGATTCCTCCCTTTACTAAAATATTGAAGGGAAATGAACTATGCAATATGGTGAAAGTGCAACAAATTCCTTTGAGTAACATGTAGGCTTTTTGTTTTAACATTTCTGATATATGGAAGTTAAAGTCTTATTGCGTAACGTAATAATCTTGCAAGTACCTTATGTAGATGAAATGGTAAATGTCTTTGGTTGAATCATATTTTTCTAGGTCAATATAGTCAAATAAATAAAATTTCATGTAGTTTCATGTGACATTTAAGCCAATATTTGTTATATTGGAGAGATTTATTTCCCTCTCAGTAGCTTCAGAAATTTTTGTAGAGAAGGCTAAAGTACTGTTGTACACATGAAGCCCTTAGTAAATAATTCTTCTGTTTTTTACCTTAATTTTAGCTCCATTTTCTTCCAAGTAATTATTTGCAAGAAATTCCAATAAAAAGAAACACCATATGTTGAGACTCAAGGAAGGTGGCAGCAGATGTGAGAAAGGGACAGTAAGAGATGGGGCCAAGATTCCAATTCCAGGAATATCCAGCTGTGAATGAGGGAACACTGAGGATCTGACAAGTGGGAGGATTGAATTAGGGGCCAAAGTTAGAATTCAGGAGGTCAGGGTTCCTGTCTGATCCATCCCTAAGCTTTAAAAAGCTTCCACGCTTTGAGCCTGGTTTAGAAATTACTGTAATAAAAAAATAACCAAAATATAAAAGAAGGGAGAGGAAAGAAGAGGATATTTATACCAGAGTTCACAACTGAGCTATTTGGCTGTCTCACCAAAAGGAATCAATAGATTTTATAGCTCAGTACAATACAAAATTGTACAAGACATGAGAAGATACAAACTTCGTCCTAGTTCTGGATTATGAGAAGAATTTGTCACCAGATTATTAGAGTTCATTTTCACACTGCCTTTGAAAAGAAATAGGCTTAAAAATGTACATTTAATGCAAGTATTATGAAGAAAATTATGAGTATAAACTACCTGATTTACATGTTATTCTGAGAGTTTAAAGGAATGAATGCATCTAAAGAAAGCAGGTGAATGTTCATTCTATTCATGCCCCATCATAATTACTATTCATTCATTCAACAAATTTAAACTGAGTGCCTATTATGTATCATGATCCAATGCGCAGAGTGGTAAATGAAATAGATATGGTTCCTTCATTGACGAATTATTATAAGATGTAATTATAGAAGAAATAAAGAGGAATCTACCGTAAATATGACACAAGGAAATGCCTTTCTGTGGAGATGAGGTTTGAGATGGAGCCTGAAAGATGAAAAGCAACTGCCCATGTTAAGGGTAGTGGGAAGCACA
This sequence comes from Cabassous unicinctus, assembly GCA_029593785.1. NCBI lineage: Eukaryota > Metazoa > Chordata > Mammalia > Cingulata > Chlamyphoridae > Cabassous > Cabassous unicinctus. The sequence goes on from JAQZBX010083462.1 coordinate 7,539, forward strand.
TAACAGAAAGAGGGAGCAGCAAAGGAAAAATCTTCATGAAACAAGAGGCTTAGCTTCTTTAAGGAAGAGAAAAATGGCCCTTGTGTCTCCATTTAGCACAGCAGAGAGTTCCCTGAGATGAGGCAAGAGAGTAGGCAGCTGTCAAACATTTAAGTCCAGTTTTAAACAGGGAGTGGCATGGTTTTATTTGTTTTGTTTTTTAAGAACTTGGCTACTCTCTGGAGAAAGCTTGGGAAAAAGGTTAAAAGAAGAAGCATCTATTTGCTAAAAAATCTCACAAGGAAGAAAGTTATGTCAGTTGCAGCCTTTGGCTGTTATATGTCTACTTTTCATATTGTAACTCAATGAAGTGCTCCTGAATTCAGATTGCATTTACAACAGAATCATTGTTGCTTACAGGTAATATGGAAATCAAGAATTACACAAATATGTTTGTCTTCTCTAAATTCTCAACTTGCATTCAGCTGATGACTTGGTCGTAACTCCATCAGTCATAATCTGGATGAGTTATGATCTCTGTCTTGGAGAAATATGGAATAAAGGCAGCAGGGCATAGAGCCTGAAATCATCTCTCTAAAAATAAACCATTGTGAATGTCTATAAGTAAAGCCAAAATATTTTAGATTTCCCAAGTCCCGTATTTATTTAAATTATTTTACTGTCTGACCTGGATCAAATTAAAATCCAAACATACTGACAAAGACTGTTTAATATCTTATTCTGACTAGTGGGTTAACAATTCCTTTTCTAAATTGGATTAATTTGGAAAAGGGGAAAATATCTGCAAAATAAAAACAATTAAAATAATCAAGGCTCAGAAACATTTGGTTAAGGGGGCTGGATTTTAAAGTCTAAGTGAACATAATAATAATATAACCTTTAGGGTGAAGACAAAGTAGGATTCAAGTTCATCCCAGATTTAAATCTTGAGTGATTAATAAGCAAATTTACTGATGTGGACAATCTAAACATGACAGAAGGAATTCATCCATTCCTAGAAATAATCTAACACTTCCCAGTGTTTTTACTTACATTTATATAGTTACAACTATCTAATGGCAACATTTAAAATAAAGACCAAGTATGGGCAAATAGGTCCATCATTTATGATATTTAGTTCTATAAAAGGATCATAAACCAGGAAATGTACATTTGTAGGACTTGAGAAAATATTTTATCTACTGTTTGGACAACCTAAAGAATTATCTTGAGCAAGAGTGTGGCAGGTTAATTTATTTCCCATTGACCCAGCAACTAATGTATGCAATACTACTGAAACCTTTGTCCATTGCCATGGTAGGGCTAAGAAAGAGGGATTCTCCTGTGGTTTGTACCTTCAGAATTTTTCCAACATTCTCTGAAATATTTGACATGCATTTCTGCAGAGGTCTTCTCTCTTGTTACCAGAAACCTATTTTGTTTAATTAAGAACTAACAAAACATAGACACTAATAGCAAATTAGAAAGCACCAGTAGTAATTTATAGTCCAGGATCAAGTTTAGCCACAATAGCAGTATAGGGAAAAAACGTCTCTCTGAAAACCAAAGTTGGCATTTTAATGAGTGGCATTAGCAGGCAGTTCTCATAAACCAGATAAAAATAATTGAAGAATTAGTATAAGGTATACAAATGATGTCATCTCACACTTTCAATGTTGTCTTTTACACCTTCTATTTTTCTTTTAAGTGCAAGTTAATTGACCTACTTCTTTTGGTGTCTGCCATTTCATGAGGAAATACTTCATACTACATATGCTTCTTTAGTCACAATATGTGAAGGGTTAAGCCAATACTCTCTTCTTCAATCTTTTTCTACCTACTTCCTACTTTGAATATTTAAGCATTCTCTGTTCTAAACAATCACAGTGAAGAGCTTGCATTTTCTTGCACATCACATTCTCTCTCGTCTCTGTATCATCATTTATTCTTTTTCTTTCCTACTCTGTCCATAAGATAAATACCAACTCACCTATCATTTTCTGCCTGCCCACAACCACTTCTTAGGAGAGTGCATAACCCCTGAGAAACAAAAGTCCTATATGTCGTGAGGGCCAGCTCCCTCCTGGTCACAGCTGACTGGACATGGATGGGCTAATCAGATTCTGTTCCTCAGGAATTTGGATTTGGAATACTGAGGCACTGCGTAAAAATAGCCTCAGGTGGTACAAAAACAAGTACTGCAGTAGTCATGGGAACTGAAAGATCATATAAAAGATCGTATATAGACATTCATGCTATAAAAGGTCATATAAATAATTGGTACTAGCAAGCCAAAGCCTCACACAAACTGAAATTATGGGAAAGCAGAAGCTAAGAGTATTGAAGAAAAGAAGTAAAACGACTGTAAAGAAGCAGAACTCAGAGACCATTTTCTCCTAGAGAGAGTCAGAGAGTAAATAATTAAATTTGCCATCCTCACAAGATCAAGCTGTTTCATTTTGCAGAGGGAGACTGATTTCCTTCACAATTTTTACTGAATTCCTTTTTAACTTGAGCTATTTGGAGTGGGTTTCTGTACTTTATAATAGAAAGTTTTGATTAGAACATTCGACATTCATCTCATTTGTGTTTCTCCAGCTCCCCAGTCATCTCTTCCCACAATCCCTAATTTTCCTTCCCTCCCCAAGTAGATTGACCTCTCTGTGATCATACTTCTTACATATCCTGCACATGCTTCCTTCATAAGCCCTATACCTACTTGTTGAATGGATTGTTACATGTCTGTTTTCCTCATGTTAGATGGTAAGCTTCTTAAGAGATGAATTATTTTTTAAATATATTTTTCTATCCTCATCTCACCTAGCACAGTGCCAAGCACATAACTGTGTGCTTAATAAGTGATTATTAAAAAGATTATTGAAAGTGAAAGAATGGATGGTTGAAGCAATAAAATCAGCAAAAAATCTTGACTGTATCTTACCTTAAAGCTGTTGTATTAGTCAGGGTTCACTAGGGAAACAGAACCGACAGGAGATATCTGCAAATAGTATGAGATTTTATAAAAACTGTCTCACACAACTGTGGGGATGCACAAATCTAGATTCTGTAGGGATTCCATGAAAGTTCCCAATGAGTTCCCCAGGAGATGCTGACTGTCTGCAAAAGAGATGGGAATTCTCTCTCTGAAAGCTGAAATCACTTCTTCTTTTAAGGTCTACAACTGATTGGATGAGATGGCACTCATTGTCGAAAGCAATCACCTTAATTGATTATAGACATAATAATCCACAGATGCAATCAACTCACTGATGATTAAAGTCTAGGAAATGTCCTTGCATTACAATTAGCCCAGTGCTTGCTTGACCAAACAACTGGGCACGTTACTTGGCCAGTTTGACACATTAGCCTAACCATTACAGCTATCTCATCTCTTTCTTCCTTTAAGTTCTAGACTCAAGTGTTTTCCAAATGTTAGTTCATATATGGGTACCTTGTTGGTTACTTAAGAATAAAGAAGTACTTAAAAATTCAAATTTAGTGGGATTGAGTTGGGCTGTGCACATGTGTATTTTTAGGCAGATTTGTGAACTGTGGTTTTAGATAATATGATTTCAGACAGCTTTTAATGTAGGAACACTACTCTTGCCAAGATTAATGAACTTCAGATGGTCAAACCATACATACCGTTTATTATTGTCTTTAAAATTTTTTAAAAATATTTTTATTTGAGCAGTTGTAGGTTTACAGAAAAATCATGCAGAAAGTACAGTGCTTTCATATATCAAACACACACAATTTTTCCTATTATTAACATTTTGCATTAGTCTCACCTATCATTTTTAGTCTTCACCCTGCCAGTACTCCTTTCAAAAACTGCCACTGGTACCCCAATTCATTTAGGAGTCTTTTTGCTGATTTGATTTAGAGGCAGCTCTACTTTAATACTTATTACAGCTTTCTAAATATCCCTTAGACTTCAGCTTCTCTTATTCGGCTTATATTTCAAATAGATGTGTATTAAAACCTAAATCTGGTCCAGCAAAGCAAAGGGAATTGATAAAAAAAGATACTACCAATAACAAAATAGCCCAAGCAAAAGCGTGAGAGTTTAATTCTTTTTTTTTTTCTTTTGTACATTTCTATCCTCAGTCTCAGGGTATAGAAGCGGAAGCTGTGTGATGGGATGAAAAGAGGCAGCTAAGGTGGTATCAAGTAAACCTTGGAGAGGCTTCTGTTCCACTGTTTCTCACAGACTCAGAGTTTTGATGGACCTCATGCACTCACCCCAACCTTCTATATTAAAGATAAGAGAATTCAGCCCTTGAGAGTTTACGTGACTTGTCCAAGGTCACAGTTTGTTGGTGGCAGGGCTAGGTAAGGAGCATAAGTCATTAGTGGTACAATCCAGTTCTTTTTGGAAAGCACCAGGGGAACTGAACCCGGGACCCCGTTCCCCCGTTCGGTTCCCCGTTCCCCCTCCTCCACCCCTGCCCCCCTCCTCCACCCCGCGTCCTCTCCAGGAGGCACCGGGAGCCGGATTTCCCATGTGGTAGGCGGGAAGGTCAGTCACCCAAGCCACATCTGCTTCCCTTATTTTCACGTTTTTACTTTGTTTTTCCCCTGATTTTACAAATAATAATGCACTATACAGTTATTTTGGAAAGCAGCTTTGCAGTATCCTCTAAAGTTGAGTATAAGAAAGTGTCTGGTCCAGTAACTTCACTTCAGGGTATGTACCTAACAGAATTGGGAACGTGTGTACAAGAATGGTCATAGCAGCACTAATTTTAATAGCCTCACAATGGAAATAATTCAAATGCTTATCAAAACTAGAATAGATAAGTAAATTATGGTATAGCCATAAAATGGAATACTACATAATACAAGAGAATGAAAAAACAATGTCATACAGTAATATAGGTGAATTTCACAGAAATAATACTAAGTCATATAAGTCAAACTCAAAAGAACATATACTTTATGATTTACTGCATTTTTATAAGGTTCAAAAACAGGTAAAACTTATCTATGGTGGCCTTAGTTGGTGGTGGTGGAGGATGATTGGGAGGGGGCACAAGGAAGCTTCTGGGCGTCTAGCAAAGGTCTGTTCCTTAATCTGAATGCAAGTTATACAATGTGTTTACTTAATGAAAATTCACTGAGATATAACTTTTCTATGGAATGCATATATTTATGCGTTATTGAAAGAAAGCATATATATATTTTTTGTTTTATAATTTTTTTTTTTATTTTTAAAGAAGATTTAGATTACATAAATGTTACATAAAAAAATATAAGGGATTCCCATATGCCTCCTCCCTCCCCCTCCCACATTAACAACATCCTTCATTAGTGTGGTACATTTGTCAAAATTCATGAATCCATATTGAAGCATTGCTACTAACCACGGACTACAGTTTACATTATAGTTTACACTTTATCACACACAATTTTGTAAGCTATGGCAAAATATACAATGACCTGTATCTGTCACTGCAGCATCATGCAGGACAAATCCAATGTCCTGAAAATGCCCCTGTATTACACCTATGGGGGCAATGATAAGAGTTCTTTCATTACTATAATAATAATAAGTCTATAGTAGAATAATGATAAGTCTAGTTTAGTCCATTGTTCATTCCCCAATCTTGAGGATTTGGGGATGGTAATGCCCACTCTGCTTCTATATGAGAGGGGCTTACAGCCCATGGGGCAGATGGATGGAACTATCTTACTTGCAGTTGCAGACACTCTCTGTTCCTTGGGGTGGATATTGTCCATCATCATTCCCTTGTTAGTTGTCCTGGGTGAGTCCAATGAACTGGATATTAGGTGTTACAAGTCTGCTGAAATTCAAGGCTCAGCTGGCACATGGATAGACCAAAGATTTTAGTCACTGGGACATAC